>PVJL010000252.1:447282-487479 GCA_004026885.1 Lyroderma lyra | reverse complement strand
ATCTGGCTATAGGTTTATCTAGTTTTTCTTTTCAAAGAACTAGCTCTTAGTTTTTGTCGATTTTCTTTATTGTTTTTTTATGCTCTAATCTTTATGATTTCCTTCCTTCTACTTGTTTTGTCTTCGTTGTTCATTTTTCTAATTCCTGTATGTGTAAAGTTAATTGAGATTTTTCAAGTTTCATGAGGTAGGCCTGTACCACTATGAATTTCCCTTTTAGAACTGCTTTTGCAGTGACTCAATGGTTTTGGATCATTGTTTCCATTTTCCTTTATCTCAAGATTTAAAAAAAATTTCTCCCTGATTTGTGTTAAACCATCGATTGCTTATTGGCATGTTATTTATCCTTCACGTGTTTGTTTTTTCCAGTTTTCTTCTTATAATGGATATCTAGTTTTATACCATTGTAATCAGAGATGTTTGATATTATTTCAGTCTTCTTAAATTTACCGAGACTTGTCTTGAGGCCTAACAATGTGTCTATCCTGAAAAATGTTCCATGTGCACTTTAAGAGAATGTGTATTCTGTTGTTTTAGGGTGGAATGTTCTGTAACTATCTCTTAAGTTTATCTGATCTAAGGTGTTAAGGCCACTGTTTCCTTGCTGAAATTCTGTCTGGATAACCTATCCACTGATGTAAGTGGGGTGTTAAAGAGGCCGGTGGCTAGAGAACCAGGACTGTGCTCCTGCCCCTGTGACCCAGGGGGAGGGAGGACACAACTCACGGTGCTCTGGTGCCTGCAACCCCGGGGCGAGTTCCCATAGTTTCCCTCCTGTTTGGTAGGCACTCCAGGGCTAGTGAAAGGATTTCCTTCCTGTACAGTCTAGGTGCAGGCAGGTTACCAACTAGAGCTGGTTTTCCACCGTGCCCTGGATGGGCAAGTCTGTGTGTGGGCCCTTCAGTGATACCTCCCTAGTGCAGGTTGGTGTGCTGGGGGTGGGGCTCCCTCCCACTGTATTGTGTTTCCATTCTCCTACCCATTTCTGTGGTCTCTCTTCATTGGCTGTGCAGAAGCTGTTCAGTTATTTCTCAGTTCAAGAACTCTTTAAAGGTTAAAATGTCAGTCCTGAAATAGACCTCATCATTGACTATATTACGTTACACTGGTTGCTAGAATTCGAATTCTTCCATGACATACTGGTATAGATAGTAAGGCTCTAATGGGAACATCTGAAAATGACTGTGTATTTAAGTACCTAGCATGTACAGAACGCCAGTCACTTACTGAACACAGACTATGGATGTGCCTATTCAAAGGGCTTAACTTATTTATTTAGTCTTAACGCCCCTAGGAGATGAGGCAGTTATTACCTACGCTGAGTCACTTGCCCGCCTCTACCTGTAGGGTGTACAGTAGGGTTCAGCCTCCCGTGGCTGATGGTTGCATGTAGAGAATAATATATTTTTTAGAAGGTTACTTTAAAATCTTAAAGGAAAACTTTTAAAATGTTGAAAGATTTTTAAAAATCCTTTCAAAGGCCTTTAAGAACACTAAATGAACATCTTTAAAACAGCATCTGAGGCTGAGGCACAAATGGTAGTAAGTACGTATGTTTAATGAGAAGCCCAGCTCTAGTTTTGGTTTGAGTAAATTCACCATTATAGTTGCTTTTTACAAGTCTTCCCTCCTCAAACATGACTTGATCCATCCATCCACACGTATGAATCCTTTCTTCTTAGACCGAAGAACCAGGTGGGGGACGTGGGGGCGGGGGGCGGCAAACTGCCAGCCCTAGTGAACACTGTCCCTGATCTAACATTCCCCTAGATTCCAGCTCAGCCCCTCCCACTTAACACTTATTTTGGACAGGCTGAGTCCACTGCCAACCACAGCTGAACATCAATAATTAAATCGGCTAATGCCACGGAAATAAATGACCTAAATCCATAAGATCCCAGGTAAATAGTGTAAGATAAGTAGAAAAAAAAAGAGAGTACCTGACAATGGCAACTAGCAATATTAGGGGGAAAAATAACAAGAAAAGTAAAAGTCTGAAAAGCAATGAAGGGGGAAAAACATCTACCTGAGATGGAATGGTTTCTTACATACTGACTGACAGAGAGCATGAGTATGTTAAGTCAGGAAGACCATTAGGCCCGTTCGTAATGGTGACCATACCTCTCAGTTCCGGGGAGGTCACAGAAGAAAGGAAGCAGACCTACTTAGGGGCGTTATTAGTCAAATACGAAGCCTGATACATGCAAGGACTGATGTGGACAGACGGAAAGATCTATACCATAAAGACCTCAACAGGTCACAGGAGGTGACAGAGAAACCTCAAAGCCAGAAACAGCTTCGCTTAATCATTCAGAGAGAACTATGAGGACAATAAGGCTTGGCTCGTTGTCGCTGGCATTTCATTCCCCGTTTCATAGGGATTACTGATGGCTCTGAGGCACAGCCGAGCCCTGGGACCAGGGAAGGCGCGTTTGTTTACTCCGCCTCTGGGCGCTGCATGAAACAAAAACAAACCACCGTAAGGAAAAGCAAGTTTTTAATTATTTTTTTTCTCACTGGCAGAATCACACAGCTGTTTTCATACGATTTCCAGTAGGGCTAAAATACTGCTTTTTGGAGTTGTAAAAATTCCATTACAGAAACACACAGAACAGACACAGGATAAATAGAATCACATCGGTTTTCCAGATGGTTCTTCTAAACATAGCCTTCGCCTTCTTTTCCTACAAGAAAAGTTCGAAGGATCGAATTGGAAATTGTATCAGCACACAGCTCCGGGTGGGGGGACCCTAAAAGACAGACTCGCTAACCTGGTTCAGGTGCAGTGCTGGGTCTGCGCCTCCGCACAAGTTGGCACGTTTGTGGGTTTCATGTTAGCTAGGAAATTTGTAATTTCAAAAACAAAAATCTAAGGAAATCTAAAACATTCTTTATAAAAACGACCCCCCGCTCTTCGATGCCTTTTTCCCTTTGGACCTCAGCTGCTTTAAGAAAGGGCTTAGAAGCTTGACTGCGACCGCCATCTGTTACTCCTCTGAAATACCGGGACAGAAAACAGGCAAATGTGGTACACGGTTTAAAAAGCGAAACTTTATAAATTTATCCGATTAAATTTAGATACGCACAGACATTTCTTTCTCTTGCCACACAGTTGAAACTTTAAAATGTTGTTACATCTTTTCAAAGACTCAGGACCTTTGGGCAAAGCCACTTGGAACACGACAGTGTTATTGTAAGAGAAGTCAAAGCGCAGGTGAACAGATGGCATGAATGAAAAACAGTTAAGTAACCAGTTACTGTGAAAAGCTAGAGCTGTATTCCAATTTTAAAAGTGTAACTACTAAAGTGGATGGTAATGATCAAAACAACACTGATGTAACAGTGTAAGAAGCACTGCAAGGAACATGCTGGGTGCTAGGTACTTCCAGCGGCTTCCAACCACACACGATCACGTTAAGAACGCCCTTCACCAAGGCCCTACGGTAGCTAAAAAGATCTAGAGAGAAAGGTTTGCACAGGCAAAGCAGGCGATACACTCCGATTCTTACAGTCCCTGATACAGCAAATGCACTCAAAATATAGCTACAGTTACACTAGTCACAAGTGTTAACCTTACAGAATAAAGCTATATAGTATGCAAAATTACAATATATTTGTCTCCTTTAAAACCATTTTTAAAGGGCAGATCAGTCTTTTTTTTTTTTTTTTTTTTTTTAAGCAGTCAAAAACCAGAAAAACGTAACTGATAAATGCAGTCTTTAAAATAGTTTGTGGCTAATTGTGTGCTCATTTTCAAAATACAACAGAATTTTTGGTCCATGAGGCCCTTAAGAAACAAAAGGTAGGTAAGGGGTTCCCATTTATCAATAGAAATACAAACTTCATGAAAAAAATTCCAGTACTTATGAAAACATCTGTTTACAGAATGTCCTTGTGGTTAAACGTAAGCAATCTCTCTAATAAATAATGGGTATGAGCAGATAAAAAACCCAAGTGAATTAAGATGCATGAATATGGCTAGTTCACAATTTTCTTTAGAAGGCCATCAGTAACAGATTTTCTTTCAAAGTCAACTGAAATACAATTACTTCTTACATTAGCATATATATCAGGACTGAATGCTTTTAATAAGCCTGGTTTCCTCCCTCTAGGGTAGGGATTAGCCAACTGCAGTCCACGGGCCAAATCTGGCCGGTTGCCTGTTTCTGTAAATACAGATTTATTGACACACGGCCACACCCAGTCACTGCCACACTGTGTGAGGCTGCTTCCCTGCTGCAGGGGCAGAGGCGAGTCCTTCACGGAGACCATGTGATTTTCCCAGTCTGAACTGTTTACTATGTGATTTTCCCAGTCTGAACTGTTTACTATCTGATACTTCACAGGAAAAGTCTGTCAGCCCTTACCCTAGAGGGTTTCCCAGAGCAGTCTAAAACAGTGCGTACGCCTCTCCACCTTTAGTGACACCGTGGTCTCTCTGACTCTGATCTATGTGTGTAGTGCGTGTGTCTTCTGTTTTATTTGTTGGTGTGTACCTAGGAAGCTTAATGTCCCAGCTCCCGAGTTCAGTATCTCTGGAGCGTAGGCATTCCCTCTGGCCATAATCTGCGTGAGTTCAGGCCACTCAGGAATTCTCCAGAAGGTGGACGATAAGAAAATGGAGGAGCCACACACTAGCTGTACATCTTATTTTTATCCTGACTAAAGGAGTTGGATAGCAAGAAGAATAATGAAAAACAAATACGAGGGCTGTCCGGAAAAAATCCAGCCACGAATCCCTCTATTTTTCATGTCACATGGCTGGATACTTTCTGGACAGCCACCATGTCCCTTAGGATAAATGCCATTCAATGGGGAGAAGCAGCTCACAGGGTTTCAGAACACACACACACATATCCAGAGCCACGTTCCCACCTTTCACAAACTAAGCATAATAGTCAAAGTGTATTTGTTTTATAAATATATTACTGTCTATATACATATAGATACATCCATAAAAGACATGTTAAATAATTATCTGTATAATCAATACTACTTTAAGGTTTTTCTTGTTTGTGTGTGTGTGTTAAAATTATACATTCTATTAAAATTATCAAAATAATTCCTTAAAAATACCAGGAATAAAACCAGTGAAGAGTTGCTTCCCATTCGAGTGGTTCTAAACCTGATTGTTGGTCACCCAGACTCCAGACTTGGTCGTCCACAGCTCAAGGGCACACAGTTCAATTAAGGAAAAGTTAGCCCAACCCCCTCCCACGGTTCGTACTTCACAGCAAACATGTATGCATGTATGTCCTTATAAAAATGCTCTTTTTAGTTATATTACATATTCTCATAAATGAATTTTCAGAAAAACACAAAGTTCGAGTTTCTCCCAGTATTGAGTATTTTATACTGGTGTGCACGTCTTTCAAAGGTCTAGGTCAATGACAAACTCTATCAGGATACAGAGATCACAAGGAGGAGACTGGAAACTGATGTATCACGTGCAGGAAAGGAGGAAAGACACAAGGCCAGGGCTGGCCAGCGGGGTGCCGTCCCGTCTGTACCGACACACAGACAACAAACGGGTTCGTGACTGGGTAAATGCAGTCAACTGTCAGTCACGCAGGGACAGGACGTTCAGGCCCGACGCCCTTCGCCCGGCGGGCTCAGGACTTACTAACACACCTCTCTCGGGTGATTTATTAGCAAGTCCCGTAAAGGATTGCGGTCAAGGTGAAAGTTTTGGCTAAAATGAAGGTTTGCCATCAGCTATGGATTTAATTTATGATGGATCCTTTTACTTATTGCTTTAGATAATTAAGAATTTGCTGTATCTAAAGTCTGCCAAATATCTGCTCTTAAGCTCTGAAAGCAACACTAGTGCTTCAAAAAAAAAGGGGGGGGGGCAGGGGACAAACTGTCCCCTTGACCTAAGAAAATGGCTGTATCTTAACTCACGAGTCCTTACGCGGCAGGGTTTCAGGGTGAGTAGTTCGGAGCCCGTCACTTCAGGACAGGTGGCGACACTACTTCCTGTAGTCTGAAATCCACGAAGCACACATGACACATCGTTAGCTAAAAACATCAGAAGGTCAAATTAAAGGTGTGATATACATGTCACCTAAGACCCCAGTTAGTAAAGTTTGGCAGAATCTTCAAAAAATCAAAATGCTAAAATTAAGAAAACAGAAGCAAAACCTCCATGTACCATTTAAAAATGGTTTTATACTAAAATAAAGGCTAGAACACGACTGAAATAAACGGTGCGGCACATCTGCGAGCCCATTTTTGGCACGGGGTCATTAGCCTCTGCATTTAAGCCTCTTCTACAGCTAGCGATGGACAGAACCAAGGGAGCGGGGTCGCTCTCAGACAGAAAGCCCCTCAGAAGGGTTTGTGTGGCATCGTCTGTCTTATTTCTGGGTACAGATGAGGCCCCACTCTCGCCTTGAAAACAACAGCAATAATTGTGTAGAACACCCCTTTCCTGAATTAAGTTTGCTGAACACGGTTCAGATCACTGGATGCGTCGATATGCACAATGCCTTTTAGAAGCATTTACTGAATACCCGAATCCTACTCCCGGCAACACACAGTGTCGCACAAGTAGGGAAAATGTTGTCCTCGTCAAAGGTGCTTGGACATTATTTTTAGGCAGCATTTTACCTTTATTTTAAGTTCACACTACATACGTTGTAGGAGAAAGAAAATGCCAATAAATTTATTTACTATGTTTTAATATATAAAAACTAGGACAGACACTTTCGTTTACCTAAATTATTACTTTAATTTTCTACCCTATTCTAGACCTCAATTTTACTTTAAAAATTTGTATTTAAATAAGGGATAAAATGTTGCCCAAAAGTCTAATCATAGTTACACATTTGTGTTTTAACTAGATCTACAAATCAAAATAGTTCTTATAGTTAAAAAGATACAATTTGTATCAACAGTAAAAGGTACTTTCTGGTTTTTCAGGGCTTTACTTCAAACTGTAGCACATGGAATAATCAGAATAACCAGGGCGTCTAGGCAGACCACAGAAACAGAGCCGAACGGGCCCGTTACACTACGTGAAATTCAAAACCTGGAGGCCACAGGGAAGCCATAACCGTCTGCCCCTGACGGCGACCGCTGTCTCCTAACCAACAACAATGCATTCACATCGAGCAAAACCCATGACTTAGAAACCAGAAATATCCCTTACTAATACTAAAACAGACTTTAGTCTGTATCTAAAACTACACTATTTGTGGCAAGATTCTGGCCTTAATCATATTACAGGCCCCCCAAAACTCTACCTTCAGGAAAATGGAAAGTATACAGTATCTTACAAAAATTTTAAGTTACCATTTACAACTCTTCCGTCACCATTTCCATAGTGCAGCATCAATAAATGGTGCATATCCTGCACACACACCACCACCTCAGGCCAGTCTTGATAAATAGCAGGAAAGCTAAAGGGTCTATTAAATATAAAAGTTGCATTGAGAATAATTAGATTCATTAAAAACAGGCAAGTACTGAGAAAGGGTAATTTTATCCAGTATTGTTGTGCCCCCAAACAAGAAGACAAACACATTAAAAATACAGGTCAGTGGGGATCTAGGAATTCAATTCCATTTCTACTATCTAGAAGCACATCAGAGCTGGATAACAAGGCTCTAAACTGTCACAGTTAGGGCTTTTGCCTTATTTATTAAAAAAAAAAAAAATGGAAATGATTTTTTTCCCATTGATTGCATCTGCTTTCCTTTAAATCAACCACATTAAATTAACTAATTACTCAACAGACAAAAATTCCAAACAAAAATAAAACAGTGAAAAGTGCCATATTGTGAATTATCTAATATATACTCTTACCCATTTCAACATAAACTGGTAACTTACATTTTGTCTAAAATATAAAGTCAGTGCTGTAGTATATCTTTGTTTCTATAAATAATGATTATAGCACAAAGAAGCCCACTTTCCCCAAATAAAAATAACTTAAAAAGCTGTAAAAGATTCCAATTAAGCTTGGCTTGAAAAAATAGTTCGGGTAGGTCTAGTCAAATGTTCAACATTCTGAAGGTATTGTAATTGCTTGCAATTGATAGAGAAACACCAAGTTAATAAAACATGAAATAAGGATAAAAAGTGCTGCATATAAACCCCTGATGCACCAAAGATTAATATCAAAGATCACAGATACATCTAATAAATCAAACTGGAAAAATTTCCAGCCAAGGATATAGCTTTAAAAAGGAAATGTTAAAAAAAAGTTTGAGTGTAAAGCAATCCCGTGATACGTCCACTATGTGGGGCTATACATACAGATTCCATGATACAGTATTTCACATAAATGGATACTATATAACCTCCTTGCTGAGAAGGAGATCACATGTGCTATTGTAGCAAACCTCCCTCAGCATTTGCGCTGAACAAAAAACTACTAAACACCACAAAGATGCATCAGCTTTCAATAACCCAGCTGTGACTTCTCCACCAAAATGGCTGCAGCGAGCTGCTGGGCATCCGTCACGTGCGGGTTCCTCTTCATGACGATTCGCACAAGGTCGGGTGGGAAGATGTTGCACAAGTTGATATAAACCTTCTCCCGGTTGTCCTGGTACCTGGGCGGGTCCTGGGGTGGACCGCAGTACGGTATCCGCCACGCGGGCTCCTGCTGTTCAGGAAGGCTCTGGAAGGTGAACGGCTCGTAACATGGCTGTGTGGAGTTGTCGGGCAAGGAGTACGTCTGCCGGTAGCCGTACGCGTCGAGGCCGTAACCCTGCCGGTCCCAGCTTCCCAGGCCTTCTTGGCGGGAGTAAGGCTTCCTCTGTCTTGAAGGAGAGCTGTCATACAGCCGCGAGTCCGAGACGCTGTCTATTCTGGTGGCCACCAAGGACCGCCCGAGGTGCGGTGCCTTCGAGTGCGCCGAGCTGGGGGGAGAGGGGTAGTCGCCAGGACAGCTGGAGCGGGCCCCCACGGCGGCGTGCTGCAGGCGCACGGCCAGGTGCGGCAGAGGCGGCTTGTGATGGTACTTTGGTTCTTCGTGACTGTAACTCTGCACTCTGGTTAAAGGGTCGTGGAAGGTCTGCAGGAAGGGCTGGGAGTTAAGGCGGCTGTGAGGGTGCAGGTGTTGACATTTCAAGTTCTCTTCCAGCTGTGGGTCAGGAGAGCTGACGTAGGACCGGTCACTGTACCCCACGTAGGAGTCACTGCTGCCACAGCTCATGCTCCCTTCACTGCTGCAGTCAGAGGCTACAGAACTTATCCTGTAGTCTGTGTCCAGGGAGAAACGCCTTTCAGGACTCCGGGGGCCTGAGATGCTCAGATTTGGGTACGCATTCAACATGGAATAATACCCAATGTCAACAGGCGAGTCGCATTGGGGGTACTGTTCGTAAGGCATTGGCGTTCCATGATTTTTGGTTGCCATCATCATCGGAGGGTACTGTCCCTGTGGTCTTTGATCCTGAGGTGGGAAGTGAACTCCGGAGGGAAGGCCATTGCTTAAAGACGTAGTGCTTTGGGGTTTTGCGGTGGAAGTGGCCGGAATACTCACTAAGGAAGGGACAGACCTGGTTTCCAACTTGTTTTTGGTGGGAAGCTTTTCCTCTAGGTCTTGGTAGACCTGAGTCCTAATGCTGGGATCCGACTGTCTCTTTGGGGCGCCTCGTTTGACGTCAGAAGTGCTCTCCGCCTTCGTGCTGCAGGGGACGCTGTTGCTCTTCACCAGTCCGCCTTCGTTTGCAGTTTTGGCGGCTGTATTTCTAGACATGGCACGAAGTTCGTCAGCCACTGACCGCTGAGGCTGACTGCCCCTCTCGGGATGATAGTATTTGCACTTGTGTCCGTAGGTACACTTCTTTCCTAGGGAGGGCGAGATTAATTAGGCAGAGGGGCACACACCAGCGGGGCCCGAAAACGCAGTGTGGCACTGCTATTCCAACTCGTGAAAGAGGTGCGTACGGGCAGGCGTGGGAGCTCCTTCCCTCTAAGAAAGGCCACCTGTCAGCCCTTCGACTTCATGCTATTAACAGCAGAAAGAAAGGTGGCCGAACGTGAGCAATCACCTTCAGGGTTTCTGTCCTCAGTTCCCACCTGCCTCTTCTCTTCCACTGGGACCTCACAACCACGTGGGACGTTCTGTTTTGTAAAACAGACGTTCTGCAAGGCTCTGACGTATGTGTAGGTGTAAGAACTCCAAATCCTTATACGCCCGATAATTTAATTCAGGGAAACGCCTTTGCATTGAGCCCAACTCCGTAAAAATAATTACTTTTTTCATGGCTAAGGTGTTTTCTTAAATTTAATTACAATCTAAAGAACTACATACTATGCCATCCAAAATTAAAAATGTTTCTTTTTATTAACTAAAATTTGACAACGTGTCGTGTTCTAAAGGCACACACAGAATACCCATAAAGAAAGTTACCATATGGACACGGCTGCTTTTTGTGCTCAGGAACAATCGGTTTCTTCCTCAGAAAATTATCCAGGCTTGGCCCATGTCTGCCGAGGGGGTCATCAGGAGGCATGAACCTGTCACGGATAAAAGGCAACATTATACCTAAGGAGAAGGTCGAAATTTTAATTTGAAAGACAGTGTAAAGGCTTATTAAGTTATTTTTAGTTATGATTTTAATTCAGCATTTACAGGATAAAAATATCAGTGCACGAAGTTCTATTTTCTTAATGAACAAAAATGTTTGAAGTGGAACTCATATTTGTTTTAATTCACACAAGTTTTGAGGCCAGTGTGTCACAGTTACTTCCTCCTTCCGTTCAGTCTCAGGATTCTGGAAGGACTTTCGGGAAGGACTACAGGGACGTTTTAGGGGAGTTTTATAAATGCTGACCTTGGGAAGTGTAGGAAGCGGTGGGGGTGGAGAGGTGGTGGGACGTGCAGGGAGGGCTGAACCTGACCGAGCCCGTGCTCTGTGTCAGACAGTGTGCACCTACCACCTCACTCCATCCCAGCACGGTCCCTCAAGTACCCGCTCTGCTTCAGAGTGATAATACACTTTTCTAATTTAGGCTTAGATGGATTTGGTTATTTTTATCTAAGTTCACACAGCACAGTCAAGATTCAATTATGTCTAACTCCACAGTCCATTCTCTTCCTGGTCTACTACGGTGCTTCTCAGCTGAGATAGAAAATGTCTTCAGGAAATAAACTTATTATTTTTGGACTGACTGTCCAATGGCAACAAAAATTCACGCCATGCATAATGAAATGGTTATGATTGAAGAGTTCTGCTCCTAGTTACATCACTGTTTGAACTTGAAAAAAAAAAAAAAAAAAACCAAGTATTTACCCATGAAATGTAAATAATGTATGAACTCTAAAGGGAGTATCAACATGGTTGAGTAATAACACTTAACAAATATAGTGTTTAATATTAATATAAAAACAATATGGTGACATTTAAAGTTTAAAAACAGAAGATAGTCACTGAATGCTACAATCTTAATGTAATTATTTTCCACTTATGTGTGGCATTTTAGACATTTTTCTGTATGCATGCACCATTTTACAAAGCATATAAATTTTATGCTTTGCCTTTTTAACACTTTCCTGTGTTTTTTAATAGCTTTTCATAATTATAATTCTGAATAGCTGAATAATATTTCACTAGAAGATGTACTGCAATTTAATTGATTTCTCTCCTTTACCTTTAGTTGCCTTTAGATTCTTGCAATTATAAATAATACAGAAACAAACATATCTGGTCTTTCTTTTTCCCTTATTATATATTCCAATAAATGAGATTATTGGCTTGAGAGGGTACACGTATTTTTAAGTCTTCTGATAAACCTTGCCCAGTTTCCGGCAAGTGTTGTTACATCTTGAACAGCATGAGGCATGTGTAAAACTATTTTTGTGAATTAAATGGGTGAAAATATATGTTTTGTAGATTTAGTCTGCATTTTGATTATCAACAGGTGAACTTCTCCCACATATTTGTAAATATACTTATTCCTTAGGAGACATGCTTGTTCATGTCACTTGTCCGTTTATCAACTTCACCATAAGCAGAGTCTTACGTTGGTGTAACATTTTTAAAAAGTCATACGTTTAAAATGTATCTAAGTAAACTGTCAACACCCTTCAGTGGTTCTCAACCTTCCTGATGCCACGACCCTTTAATACAGCTCCTCATGCTGTGGCGACCCCCAACCATAAAGTTACTGGTAGCTGCTCTCTGCACACGTGTGACGGGTCCGTATAAATATGTGTTTTCCGATGGTCTTAGGCGACCCCTGTGAAAGGGTCGTTCGACCCCCAAGGGGGTCGCGACCCACAGGTTGAGAACCGCAGCTCTAAGTGGTCTGATTCTTAAGGGCTGTGTGCTGGGGGTTGGTATGTTCAAAATCTGCTCTCTCTGAGGACAGAAATTCTCCCTGTCAGCCTTGCAAGTCCCCAGCCTTCCTGACCCACTCCGTTCGTGACCTGTAAGGGAAGGCAGGGGCCTGTCACTCCCAAGGGGCCTCTGAAGCACGGTTAGTGGGGAAATCAGTTGTTGGAAGAAACCTGTCTTGGGTCTGGTCTGGGATAGTTCTACTATTTTCAGTGTCACTTGTGAGTAAATGGCTTTACTCACTTGTCGTTGACAAAAGAATACATTAATAATCGCTCATCTATGAACTTCTTCCATTCTGGTTTTTCGTTAGCCAAATCCCTGTAGTTGTCATTGGACACAATTATTCCATCGGACTCAAAGGCCAGCTTCACGATGAACCGGTCATCGTAGCACACCACGCGCCGCCCCTGGACACGCCGGGACGGTGTGAACACCAGGATTTTCTCCTTCTCCAATTTACGAAGCATTTCTTGATCTGTGGAGTAGGATTTCAGGGATCAATACGTGCATAACACACACAGCATTTCATACAGTGATGTGAGCTTTTAGAAGGTAAACCAGATTCACATAATCATTTCATTAGGGATTATGATTTACCGTTTGTAGACGTAGCAGATTTGTAACTCCCAGTGATATTTTTCCTTTAGGATTTTCAATAACAAAGGCTTTAACGTAGCTCCCAAAGAGTGAACTTAAGAAACATAAAAAGTTTAAAATTCCAGAAAGTTTTTAAAAATCCAGAATGGTAAAGGCCTAAAACCTAGACACGCCCAAGCACCTCTGACTTCCATTACGTGAAGTTTCCGCCTGAGCGGGAGCCGGCAGCAGGCCGTGGTGGACACGGCCGCTCCTGCAGGCCCGGCACAAGCCACTCTCCCAGAGCACTGGAGTGGGATTCGGGCGTGAGCAGCAGACCCCTCCCCATCCACGTCTGTTTGTTTTAGTTACGTTTCTCTAACTAGAGGTTGGCAGGAGAGAATGTGAAGGATCAGAGGGTTAAGAGTGCGAAGGGAAGAGTCTTAACATGGAGGCGTTCCAGCGAGCAAGGCGGTGGTGAGGTCAGATCCGCTGTGTGGCCGTGGCCGTGGGATGTTCTGTGTGCGTTCCTAGGGAACGTTGGCGACAAGGGCCAGCATTCCTGTGGGGTCATCAGCAGTGATTATGTGGGGGAAACAGGCAGGGGCAGGAAAAGGACAGGGAGAGGAGTGCTCGCTCGGCCTCGGGTTGGCATACTCGTAGCGCTGCGAAACGCTACTGACTTGTTCGGTGGGGGAAAAACGGGGCTCGAGTTCTGTTCTGATGAATGACAGAAATTCTCTCTCAACCACCCCTTGTGCCGCCTTTTGCTCGTCCACTCCCTGTCTTCCCACCTTTACAAATTCTGGCACAGAATGCGAGGTACAGGCTGACAGATGCCATCATTAAAAAAAGGGGGGGCTCACTACTTCTCTCTTTAATGGGCAATTACTGTTGCTGCACGCCCACTCCAAGGTACGTACTGTGCTGTGTCTGTGGCCCCCGTCTCAGGGAGGTCTCGGGTACTGGACTGGATAAGCAAGGGCTGTAACTGCCGCGGCAGAGCAGGAGCAGGGGACGCGGGGAGAGGGAAGGGAAGTGCGCTACGGCTGGCACCGAGATTTCATGATGTTTCTGACAAATGACTGAAGACAGGAACTTTGGTTGCAAAGCAGCAGAGATGGAGTGGAAGGAATGTGGGTCTTAAAATCAACAAATCCTGGGTGTCAGGTTCTGCCTCTTTCTACCTACACGGCAATCATGGTCGTCCTGAGCCTGATTCTTCACGTGCGGCTGACGGGCTACGTGGGGTCCACGAGTCATTACGCAGGAAAGCACCCCGCACAGAGCCTGGAAAGCGCCCACTAAACACTGTGTTCTTCCACTTAATCTTGTTTAAGAGATGATGTAATTGTTGATCTCCTTTAAAAGTCTCCGAAAACCAATACAAAATTAAAAGCGCGGTCTCCACCACCGGATCTGTCATCATGCAATTTCTGTGTGTGTGCCCCCGATAAACAGTGCGAGGACAGACACCGCGCCTCATTTAACTTTGTATCACATCAGCAGATAGTAAATGCCTGTGGACTGAATCCGTGCGCGACTTTACAACGTACACTCTGAGGTTTTCCAGTCTATTTACTGCGTAGTGACCCACGGAACTTTATCTGTGGGCGAGCGCACTCAGATGTGATATGCCTGGACCCTTACACAAGTGACGGGAGGAACCGTGTGCTGGCCTGACAGTCATCATGGCCTTGCTTAATCTGCATCCTTCAACAGCTAATGGGTAAAAAAGGACACCAATTGGGATGATAATTAGTGATAACTAATTAGATAATAACTACTTAGGATAAGTAATGCTAACTTAAATAAATACAGATTCAGTACAGCTAGTAAGTTAACTGAATCTCTCTAGTTCCTAGCACAGTATCTGATACATCGCTTAGTACTTGCTTGTTAAGTATTTGTTAAATCAATGAAAGACCGGCACAGGCGATGGTCTGAATCTATATCTGAGAAGTTTACAGTGTTCCTTAGCACGTCCCCTTTCTGGTGCAGTGAAAAAACACTGGGCTATTCAATTTACCTGCTGTCACCTGGCTGAGGGTTTTAGCTGTGGGAGTTACCGTCCTGGGGGGCAGCACCTACAGCCTCCGACAGCTAACGTGGTGAGGCGCGTGCTGATGTGTCCCAGACACCCGTCTTCCCGGCCTCACATTCCTGTTGTGCTCGAGAATCTTTGCAGTCATTTACATGTTTAAATACTGTGTTTTCTTTTTTAGTTTATTTTTCTCCCTGATTATTCACGTTATTTTAAGTTCCCCATATCGAATTTAAAAAGAAAAAGTACTAAGAAGTAGGGAGAAATAACACCTCATAAAGCCATCACCCGGAGGCAATTATTGTTAATATTTTGGCATATTTCCTTGTGGTCATTTCCTGTGTATTCTTTTGTGTGTGTGTATACATACCTACATATAACAAAACCTGCCTTTTATGTAACGGATCATTAAAAATTCTGCCTAAATATTCTAATACATATTCTATCCTATCAATATGTACGAATTTATCGAACCATTTTTTACAGGATGCACAATTTGTTTCCATTTTTTCCTATCGTAAGTGATACTGAATGTCTTTGTGGTCGTAAGTCTTTGCCTGTACCTCTCCTTATTTTCTGGGGAGTGATCCCTAGAAGGGGAAGTGTAGATCCCAAGAGTATTAACATTTTAAGACCAAATTTTCCCAGAGAGGTGGTGATGCCTACTTTCCAAAGCATCTGAGGGGTCACTCCCTCAGGGCACTGAGGTTAGCAGTCTGGTTTTTTCCCTGTGCTAATTTGATGGGTGAAAATAACATCTGTTTAAATGTACATTTCTTTAATTATTAATAAGGTTGAACATGTTTTCCTCTTGTTTGGCACTTGCATTCTTCTGGGAGCAGTCTATTGCTACCTTTTATATACAGTTTAATTTCTGACAACTAGTTCTCCAACCATATATAATTGTACCAGTGTTATATGGTATAAGATAAGGGTCTAAATATATATATTTTTTCCAAAGAGTTACCAGTGTCTTGGGACTTCTGGCTGAATGATGCCGAACCCCTCCCACTTTACAGTTTATGTATAGGCTAGGGTCTGATTCCATGGCTCTGGACCCCACCATAACTGTCTATTCTTATGCTAGTTTAATAACGATTTCATGGTTATAGATAGAAACAGTCCTAAATAAGCTGCCCTTCAGGTACACTGTAGGTGGTCTCTCTATTTGTTTTTGATTTGAATGGCTATGAAAATTTTTTCACACAGGTTCCTCAGTTTTTGTTAATGTGAGAGGTAGAGAGAGAGGGCTGGATGCTGACCGAGAATCACTTAGCTTAAGCAAAATGCTCAGCAGCAACAGCGGACAGTTACAGAGGACAGCTCTGCCTGTAACGCATACAGTCAGAAATGACAAAGTAATGCAAACTGCAGATACTTTATCGGGAGCAAGTCATTTCCTTCCACCGGCCACTGGACAGCACGACCCGAGTCTCACAGACCTTTTCTGATCTGCAGTCACGATCATTTGACTGTCGCCTCATCTAATTTCTTACAGCAGTTGAGAAAATTGGGGTCCAGAGAGGCTCCGTGTGCTGCTCAGAGTCCTATGGCTAGGAAATGGCAAAGCCTGAGTTTGAATCTGGGTCTCCTGACTCCCAGCATGTCTCCAAAGGCCAGAATTCTACAGAAAAATGAAAACTGGCTTATGGGAGCGAGGATTACTGCTTAGTTAAAACAATCAGTGTTTAAACTTAAAAATAACTTAAATGTCCTGCCCAAAACAATGTGGCCGTCACACAGACCAAGTAAACAGAAACATATTCACCCGATGTTCAGCAAAATCCCTGGCAGTGCCAGCCACCTGCACGGGTCTACATGGGAGCTAACCAGACAGCTAACTGGGCTTCTTACCTGTGATGAGAGCGTCGGGTCGTGACTGCTCTTTCCTCCAAGCAGGAACAAACACTGTGACATCTTTGTGGCCTCTTTCCAAAAACCAATCCACCGCCAATTTTATTCCTCGGCAGGAAAATACTTCTTTGTTTCCATGGCTGAAAGATTATTTTAGAACACTTAAAAACACAACGAAACCTCCATGTAACTGAATTCAAATTTGTAAACAGAAAGGATCACATAATTATGACAGTACTGGGAGATTTCAAATTTAAGATGGAGTGGAATCGCTCAGAGAAACGTTAAGATAAACTAGAAGGTGAAAATCCCTGAGAAAAAAAAATAAGAAAATTTGGATGCTTATTGCATGGAGAATAAAGAAAAGGGAGTTTTCCAATGTGAAATTGCAAGGGTTAACTAGTCAGAAAGATACATGCTCTTTTTGACCAGGATGGGGAAAAAACAAGGGGCCTCAAGCACAGCAAGTGTAATTTCAGTCAAATGTAAAAATGAAGTCACAGAGAAAAAACTCTGTAAAAACAGTGCAAGGAAATACGTATGCATTTCTAAAAACTTCCTTCTCAAGAGTTCTTATGCATATTATTTCAAGGATTAAGTAATGCACAGAATCGATCAGGCGACTGATGTAAAACAACGAACATACAGGCCCTAAAAGGAAAAATACTTTCCCCATGCTTAATCTCGTACAAGAAACACTTTCCATGCCCTTCATTGCAAAGACACCTGGTTTCTGTTTAACATTATTATGTTGGACAAGGATTAATGATGACAAAAGGGCATTCCAAACTGGATTAGCAGTTTTAGTGCCTCAAAGAAAATGTCCAACTGAGAATGTAGTCATTCAACAAATATTTATCTAGGCTCTGCTGGTGCACTTTAACCTAATAATTCAGAGTAACATTTATTCTAATGTTTTTAAAGAAACAGTTTCCTGCTTTGAATGCAGTAAATTACATTCTTTTACAGTTTGAACTCTGAAGGCTCCATTTCTCATATATTGGGGTGCCAAAAATATATATACACATTTAAAGAGATGTTAACCTATGTATTGCATAAATACTGATAACCACTTTGAGCACCTCTTTTAATTGCAGAAGTCAAAACGTGACTTGCATTCATCTTTTGTTATCAATGTATATTGAGTATTACAAGTATATTACAGTTTTCTTCTCTCTTAAAATGTGTATACTTATTTTTGGTATCCTCTATATATCTTACTTCTTATAGATAAGGAGGACTGAATGAAATAGGAAGGTAAATGCTTTGTTAACTTTCAGCACCAATCAAAGTGGTCTCCTGGGAAATGCCAGAACCATCTAAATATAGCTCATCATTTTAAGGACAAAACAAATAGACCACCATGTTGTACAGATACTGAAGGCCATAAATGCAAACCACTGAGACTGTTTATGGTTCCACATACCCATCCTATGACCGGGCCAAGAGAAGGGGTAAAATCAGATATATTGGAAGTTTCAGAGAAAGGAATAAGGGATAGGGGAGTTTGAGGGCACATTTTCTAGGTAAGAAGGGATACCTGATAGCCTCACCAATGCCCCCAGCAAATCATTCAAAGTGATTAAGTTTTTGTGGAAAATACTGATATTTAACCAGTCTTGTGAAAAACTACAGAAAATGATGGTAGCATCTATTAAAAAGTGTGTGTACACACACACACACACACACACACACACACAATTCCTAAATACAAAACCCAACTTGCTAAAACTTAACTGGTTTATTTCGCATTAATGCTTTGAAATCTATGTGCATTACTATTTGCTAGTCAGGAATGATGTTCGGTTTACTGAGACTTGAGCATTTATCTGCTTCTGGCTCTAGGAGACAATGGCATAAGCATTTTCTCCCTGGTGACTTCTAATTAAAAAACGTCCATAACGTGTGTGAATAGCCAACACGAGACAAGGATTCCATACATGATAAAACAGGAGGTTTACTGTACCGTGCCATACTGACAGTGAAGGTTTTCTCGCTATCCTCCTCTTCCCCTCTGCCCCAAACCCCCCGCTCCCAACAGAATCTCACAGGGACAAGGGCAGGGGGATGAAAGGTGATGGGAAACAGAAAAACAGCCTAGATTTCTGGGCCAATGGACCCACACCTATCTCTGATCTTGATATTTGAGATGCAATACCCCCCTCCACTTGTTTAAGGCACTGTAGTCAAGTTTTTATTTGCAGCTAAATACATCCTTAATTCCTACATTAGTTATACCATAACCCCCCCAAACTGGCAAAGTTCCATTAATAACAGAAAAAAAAATGCTTTAAGGCAAAAAACCATTAGGATAAAAAATTGATTACACAAAAGTAAAAAGAACAATTCACAAGGCAGCTATGATGGTGAACTCATTCTTCATATGCCTAATGCTACAGATCACAGGAGTACTAGAAGAAATGAACAAATCCACAATTACACAATTAACAGATGAAGTGAAAAACTTTTAGTGAAACTGTAGACAAGTGGATCAATTACAAACTGTATCTAAAGGACATATACAAAACCTTGTACAAAATTAACAAAAAGAAAAATCTTTCCAACAACATATAAAAGATGGATAAAATTAGCTGTGTACTATGACACAGAACAGATTTCAATAGACATCATAAATCTGTGTCATATAACATCAAAACTAGAACTGAAGTACAAAACAGTCACTATTGAGAATCACCTAAAGTCTAGCTGAACTGAAGCCCTAAAACTAAGAACATACAGAAGAAATCACACCAAGACTGGTAGGAGGGTTAGAGATGCAAAATGGGCTGATCCCACATCCATGTGGGGTAGTTAAAACTTAGGAGGAAAGTCCTACCTGAGGAGTGGGAGTACCAGCCCCAGCCTAGGGTTCCAGTGCTGGGAAGAGAAGTCCTTATAACTTCTGGCTGTGAAAACCAGTGGAAACTCTGGCTGAGTGAGATGGAGGCTTTTGGAGTCCCATCCTCTTAAAAGGCCTGCACACTGACTGACTCGCTGACCAATTCACTCACTCTGAGCTCCAAGACCTGGATAACAGCTTGGAAGGCTCAAGGGACACAGCAGGAAGAACGGAGTTGTCTGGTTTCAGGGTGACAGCTGGAGGGGCAGCTGTCTCCCAGAAAGAAGTGCTGGCAGAAGCCATTGTTCCTTTGTTGAGCCCTCCCCGACCCAGCCTGCATGTGCAGGTGGACACCATATTTGAGTCTCCATCACTGTGGCTAACACCTTTCACCCCACCCTGGTGACTCCCTGGGAACCTGGCCCACCCAATTTGAAGGCCCACCCAAGCTGCTTCCAGTGGCTTTTCTATACAAACAGCCTGCCTTGGCTCGTGCTGAAGATTTTCCTAAAATCTCTCAAAGGTTCACAAACCCCAAACAAGCAGCATCTGGCCTCCACATGTCCCGTACCTCTTGCTAAGCAGCCTTAAGCCCAGAACTAGCAGCATCAGGCCTCAGTTTGCAGCTTAGCCTCTTCCAGGCACCTCTTAGCCCAGCACAAGTGGAAACCATCTACAGATCACTTTGTAGCTGATACCAAGTGGCCCCAGGCAGGGAACAGGCAGCAACTGAACTTGGCCTGCACCAGAGGTCCTTCTAAGAGCCCCCAAAACAACACACTCAGTGGCCAACTTCAGACTACTCCAGAACACCATCCAACCACTTCCACAATTGGTATACCCAAAGGGCAGACCAGGCAGGCACCAGAGCCCTGCTAAAGTGAATCTGTATCTGTAGGGTCAGCCCTGTACAACTCTTCCTTCACTGTAGTCACGGCAAGTCCTCACAACCAATCCCTCCCACTGATGTACCAAAAGCAACAAAGGCTCAACTACAACAGGAGGGCACACTCAACCTACACAAGGAACACATCTGGAGCACCTGGCTCAGGTAACTAGAAGGACTGTGCCCTGAGCTCCACAGGACACCTACTACATAAGGCCGCTCTACCAAGATCAGGAGGCACAGCAGCCCTACCTAATAATACACAGGAACAAACACAGGGAGGCAGCCAAAGTGAGAATACAAAGAAATATGTGCCAAACAAAAGAACAGAACAAATTTTCAAAAACAAAACAAAACAAAACAAAACAAACGAAACAAAATGAAGACAAGCAATGTACCAGACTCAGAGTTCAAAACATTGGCTATATGTATGCTCAATTATCTCAGGAAGAACTTCAAAAAAGAAAGAGAAAACATAAGAAGCAACATAAATACATTAAAAAAGAATCAGTCAGAAATAATAAATACAATAACCGAAATGAAGAACACATTAGAGGGAATCAGCAGATTAGATGAAGCAGAAGATCAAATCAGTGATTCATAAGATAAGGTAGCTGAAAACACCCAATTAGAACAGCAAAAATTAAAAAGAATCCAAAAATGAGAATAGTTTAAGGGGTCTCTGGGACAACAGCAAGCATACCAATGTTCACACCATGGGGGTGGTACCAGAAGGGGAAGCCAAGAGAACAAGAAATTGAAAACTATTTGAAGAAATAATGACAGAAAACTTCCCTAACCTGGCAATGGAAATAGATATATAAACCCAAGAAGCATAGAGAGTCCCAAACAAAATGAACCCGAAGAGGCTGACAACAAGACACATCATATTAAAATGTCAAAGGTTAAAGAAAAGAGAGCATCTTAAAAGTTGCAAGGCAAAAGCATTTACTTACCTACAATGGAGCTCCCATAAGACTGTCAGCTGATTCCTCAATAGAAACTTTGCAGGCCAGAAGGGACGGGTACAAAATATTCAAAATGATGAAAAGCAAGGATCTACAACCAAGATCACTCTACCCAGTCAATAATTCTAAACAAGAGCTTTTTTTTCAGACAAGAAAAAGCTAAAGGAGTTCATCATCACTAAACCAGTATTACAAGAAATGTTAAAGGGACTTTGTTTAATAATTAATAAGATCCAAAATATGAATAATAAAATGGCAATACCTACATATTTATCAAGAATTACTTTAAATGTAAGTAGGTTAAATGCTCCAATCAAAAGATAGGTGGCTGAATGGATAAGAAAATAAGACCCTTACATATGCTGCCTACAACAGACTCACTAGTAAAAAGATAGAATAAAATATTTCATAAAAGTGGAAACAGACAAACACAAAAAGCTGGGGTAGCAATACTTACACCAGACAAAACAGACTTTAAAACAAAGGTTATATCAAGAGACAAAGAAGGACCCAGTAATTCCACGTCTGGGTATTTATCTGAAGAAACCCAAACGCTGCCTTCAGAAAGTCATATGTAGCATGGTAGTGTTATTTACAATAGCCAAAACATGAAGCAGGCTAAGTGCCCATCGACAGATGAATGGATAAGGAAGTGATGCTATATACACCGGAATACTACTCCACCATAAAAAAGGAAAAAATTTTTTTTGCCACATGCAACATGGATGGACCCAAAGGGTATTTATTATGCTGAGTGGAGTAAGTCAGAGAAAGACAAGTGCTATATGATTTCACTTAAACTAAACAGAAACAAACTCATAGATAACAGAGAACATTTTGATGGTTGCTGGATGGGATGGAGTTGGGGGAACAGTTGAAAAAGGGCTTAAGAATTAAGAAGTACAAATTGGTAGTTACAAAATAGTCAGAGGGATGTAAAGTATAGCACAAGGACTATCGTTAATAATAGTGTGATCACTGTGTAAATGTCAGATGGGTACTAGATTTATTGAAGTGATCACTTCATAAACCACAGAAATGTCTAATCAATATCTAATCAATATACCTGAAACTAATATAATGCTGTATGTCAACTGTAATTGAAAAATAAAGAATAAAAAATTATTAAAGAAATCTGTATCACACAGATTTTATGACAAAGTTATTACATTAAAGATGTAAGGTTCCAGTTCAAAAATTAATGTTATCCACCAGCAATCCAATTAAAATTTTTAATTTAAAAAATGATCTCATTCGTAACAGTAACAGAAACTAAACAAGTCTAAAAAAGAAAAGATACTGAATAAATTTGTAGAGAAACTGAAAACCTGTGTTAAAGGGTGTTAAGAGAAGACCTAAGAGAAAGGAATGATACATATACCATTTTCATGGATGGTAAGCATTTATGAATAGCAATTCTCAAATTAACTACCATACACTGCAATACCAATAAATATCTTCAAAGGGTTTTTTATGAAACTTGAGAAGCTGATCCTAAAATTAATATGGAAAAACAAAGCCAAGAATAGTTAAGCAATTTTGAAGCTCAAAAGAAGAGGAATTCCACTACTAGCTATCAATACTTAGTGATACACACGTGTGTGCAGCAATGATAAAAGTGACATTGCAAATCAAAGAAAAAAAGATGGACTGTTCAACAAACAGTATTAGGGCAACTGGCTATTTATATGGAAAACATAAAATTGTATTTTCATCTCATACCACATACAAAAGTAAACTGTTAAAAGATCACAATTTAAATATAGAAAGAAATGTTGGAAAAGTTTTGGAAGAAATTATAGGAGACAGTCACACCAGGACAGGTAAATATTCTACTTCTTACTGAGGATGCACGATGACATGCTGTACAAAGGACACACTGGGGTACACAGAACGTCTTTGTGCAAAGGACTCCATAAACAGAAATGCCACAGACTCGGAGAAGGTAGAGGGACCACCCAAAAGGCTCATATGCAAAGTACTCCTAGACTTTGAGAAGGGCAACCAGCTTTTTTTTTTAAAGGCAAAGGATATGAACTGTGAATTCACAGAGGAGGAAACCCAAATGACCAACACGCATGAAAAGATGCTCAATAATGAAGAAATGCAGATCGCAGCCAAAATGAGACACCACTTCACACTCCTCAGATCGGAGAAAAGAGTCTGCAAACACCAGATGTTGCCAAGGACGTGTGAAAGCAGGAACTCGAACATCACAGGTGGGAGTGTGACCTGGTGTAACTACTCCAGAGAGCAATTTGGCAATACTTGATAAAGATGAAGGCGTGTTTTCTCTAAAACGTGGTATCGACATCACAGCGCGGTACAGCCCTGCCACAGTAACTTGGGGTCAGATTTAATGCGACCGGCCGACGGCTTTCCTCCCCACACCAGCCTGAGATCTCACGTGGGGGGCAGGCTGCTGTCTTCTCTTCAAAGGTAGACAAGTGGGGATGTATAAGGTGGGTCCCTGAGTCTCCAATACTTTCCCAGCCAATCTTCCCCTCATCAGGCCAAACAAATGAGTGCTGATGAGGAAATCCATGGGAATGGCTGCTCTCACGTGGAAGTCCCTGCCAGCCAAGGCCAGAATCATCCCTAGAACTATGACAGCCCAAGCTGACGACGACCCAGTGGCTCCCAACTGCAGATGGGACTTCCAGAGGCTGAGAGAGGCTGTGGGAGCCTGAACTTAACCTCACCTTCCTGAGTGAGGCACGCTGAAGGATGTGACTAATCACATGTGCAGGATACAATATAAGGGGCAACGGTAGGAGGCTCTGATAAAGAATTATAAAAACAGAGTAAGCCTGCTAAGAAATTATGAAAAACAGGATGTCGGAGTTAAGTGCAATGTACCTAGTGGTACAAATAAATTATCTGCTGAGTGTTTACTAAAAAAGTAGGATGCCGTTTAAGAACTGTAGCTTTAATTTCATGTAAACAGAGAAGAAAATTCATTATAGTTTTACAGGCACTTATGGGCTATATCTGCCTGCATTCAGGGTTTTCCCCCCTCAGTAATAAAAATAGCTAATTATATTTACATGAATTGGCATGTTCCTTGGGCCTCAATTTTTCATTTTTACAATTTGGCACTAGGATGGTATACCACAAGTGAGTCCTTTGCTGGGTGAATTTGTTCAAAGATTGCAGTCACATTTGATTATGTAAGAAACCCTGAATGTTGACTAAAAAGTGTCCTTCAACTACTTTGGCTCAGTGGGATTGGGTTCTCATGGAAATTGCCAAATCCTCACTGCAAATTCTGAGTTACCAGGAAGCCAAATGGGTAATACAGGCTGCAAGATTGCGTGTGATTCTCCTCTGGCTTTAATCATCAAAAAAATACAAGCCGCCTGCTGAACGGTCTCTTTCGTAAAAGGCTTATTTTCCTCTGTCATGTTTGGAAGGGGCATGCATATATAAGTCCTACTTTGCAATGGAAAGAGGAAGGCTCATTTGAAGTAGACTAACTGGTATAATTACAGAGATTTTTAGGAAAAAACCATACTTTATGTACAAAGATTATTGGTATCTGTGGATCTCAGGAAATAAATGAAATAATGAACTGGACAGCCGTAAAGAAACTGAAAGCTCCTTTCTCTTTCTCCAGGTTCTCAATCCTTCTCTGCCTGTGCTCCTTCTGCCCCCCACCCCCTTTGCCTCAATCTGGAACCTAGAAGAAGATGACAATTTCTTAGATGGATGGTTCCCAATGGCTTTAGGATTTGGGGAAGATTTCCCTTTGGGGAGAGAGAGAATTGCCAGCCTTATTTGAATGTTTGATTCCACTCCCAAGACTCCCCTGACATGCAGAACATACAGGTAGCCAGGGAAGCAGAGATGATTAACAGGAAGGAAGAAGAGAATTTGGAGAAAAGACTGTCCCAGAATTAAAGCACCACGTCGGCAAATGGTTGTCCTGATAACTTGGAAGAAAGGGAAACAAAAGGAGTCAGGCTCCTGAACAGCAAAATGAGACTGAAGCCATGGTGCTATTCACACCAACTTTGATCTCAGAGTGACGACGATCAGCCCTGCTCCTTCGGAACATCAGGGAATGTCAGGGACTCAGCTCCCTTTCCAGAGCTATGCAGGATTGCTGGGTGGATCAGGTGTGGTAAGAGTGCATATGCCCTTTAGTTCGTATCAGTCATCTTCAGAGTTATTTTCTAACGTTTGGACAGATCTATAAAAATGTACCAACGTGCTCTCCAGTGTGCGTTCAGTCTACAGTCCTCTGCCTGAGGGTGGACACTGGCTGCTATGTGAGATGCTGCCTCTTGATGACCCTGCCTGACTCACCAAGCAAACAACACGGGGGCAAATGATAACCCCGTCCTCCCAAGGGGTTGTCACAACCTCAGGCGCCTCCTGTCCCTCAGGCCGCTCCTCAAGCCTTGGGTACCCATGTGACGTGCTGCTGCTGGCAGCCTCTGAAACCTTTCTGCAGAAGGTGAACTGGGATGGGTTCCCCCACTGTTTTTCATTGGTGGTTCACTGAAGCATTTTCTAAATCAACAGGGATGGAATCGGGGCAGACCAGAATAGACCCTTTGGCCTCCCCAGTTCTGTGGAAGCCTTGTTGCTGGAATTCAAGCACAAGTGAGACAAGGTATCTGGATGACAAGGACAGACAGTTTCTCAGGTATTGGCAATAGCAATCCGTGTGGGGAGCTAGGCCTGCTGTCTGGGAACACCAACAAATTAGGTAGGATGCCCTAATGAAACGTCATTATCGTAAGAAGCCGAGACACCAGAAAGAGGAATGCTGAGTGAGAGAGACGCAAGGAATGCAGTGTAACTCGGACGCCTCTCCAGACCTCCCTCAGGGGCCTCTCCTCCTCGGGAAGTCGGGCAGGAAACACTGGCCGAGGTGCAAACGCATGAGCAAACCTGACGGAGCTGGAGAGCCCTCACCACGCCGGGGCTTAAACACACCCGCTGAGACCATCCAGTAGAAGCAGATGTGAACCACACGCGTTCTAGTGCGCAGCACATTGAAGAAAGGGAAGAGCAGCTGAACTTCATTTTAGTAAGTCATTTCATTTAACTCAGTGGATTAAAAGTGGATTAAAAATGATCATTTTAACACATAATCAATGTAAGTATACATTTCACTATTTTTTTCTAAATTTTCAAAACCTGGTATGATTTTTTATTTACAGAATGTCTCAATTTGGACTGGACACAATTTAAGAGCCCAATTGCTACAGGTGGCTGGTGGTGACCATATTGGGTCATGCGAGTCCACTGCACATATTCTGATACATTTTGTTGAGGGACCAAAAGCAAATATGAATGGACTCTGGGAATCAGTAGTCCCTCCTACAGTCTAAACCCAACGCTCAGACGAAGTGTCCAAGGGGCTTTGTTTTAGTACCTGTAAGTCAGTACTGTGCTTAAATGACAAACCGTCAACGGGACAGCAAACCCAGCAAACAACTGTAGGCACATTTCAGAGCCCAGGCAAATGGCCTTCAATACTCAAGATTTACACTGAAAAGAGTCCTTCGTTTCATGTAACTTCACAAATCAGATCTGAAACATGGAAGACTTTGTGCTTTTTAAAAGATTAATCAGAAGCTTAAATCTCATTTATACAAATGGCTGAACTCTGCGTGTGTGTTATAAATATGTGGGATTAGCCCACTGCTCCTGATGGAGAGGAAAGTCACCACAATGTATGCATCTTCTCGGTTCAGGTTCTGATTCTAAAATCTACGTCTGATTTCTGTTCAAACTCTAAGAGGATGACTTCAAGGACTGACCTGGAGTGTACTCCCACATCCCAGTTAAAACTCAGACTTGTACTAAGAGCAAGCTGGTTTCTAATACGATCCTTTTTGGGGGGTGGGGTGTAAATTGTCAAGCTAATGACTGCTTTGTTTCTCTATTTTATACCATGATTGGTATACAAAAGCAACAATATTCTTAGTTCATCTTTTTTTTCCAGGAGTTGTCTGCAATTTAACCTTTGCATACGAGGGCTGTCTGGAAAGTATCCAGCCATGTGATATGACAAAGAGAGGCATTTATAGCTGGATTTTCTTCTGGACAGCCCTTGCATATTTTCAAATATACATAGGTCTCTTTGTCTCCAGTCTTAGCGCTTAAATTCTTCTCTAAATTTCTCTGCAGAGTAATCTTTCTTAAAGGCAAATGATAGGCCACTTTTCCCTTGCATAAACTTCTATTGGTGGTTCCCTATCAAGAGAGGCGATAGACTACGAATCCTATTACCTAACAATGGTCCACCTGAGATTATTAGCAAGAAAAATCTGTCTTGTCACACTGTACAAACATGCACCAATAAGGCCTATCCACCAGACAGGAGATTTGTTCTATATCCAGAAAACTGAGTTTACTGACCAAGATAGAAGGCTTATAATGGGGTGGTGGTGGCTGGGGGCTGTTGGTGGCTGTAAAGTTTCAGTAGTTTGTTCATATCAAAAAGAGAAGACTGGTATGTCTCGCTTCCATCGCATGCAACAGAAGAATGTGTGCTACAACATAATGTAGAGGTAGTATGAGGCTCTGGGTTTTTTTTTTTTTTATAGACTATTCGATAGGTAGAATAGAGAGACAGAGTTCATTTTAATGAAGTCAGGGACTAGGTCATAAAAGCATATTGAAGAAATCAAGGACTTTCAGGAATCAAAGGTAAGTGGATCAGATGTACCGTGTGAATGGGACAGTACTGTTTTCTGCCCTGTTTAAAATGGTACGTCTGGTCAGCCTAATCAGAGGGTTCTGACCCATTCCGATGCAGAAGGAAGTAAAAACCACAGAGGCAAAAGGCATTGATGGAATCATAAACAAATGCTTGGGAGAGGAAAAACTGAAGAAATTACTTGCCAAATATAACTGAAAAGGGGACCACCATGAGGCCACTTAATCAGCTGGTAATGAGGTGGTTTATGTGTATCTCTTAAAATGTTAGGCTTATCATATTATGACCTGGTAGTTCTGTATATAAAGTTCAATATTTCTATATGGCATAAAATGCCCTTTAAGCCCTGTGCCATCGTCTTATCAACCTCATTTCCCCTTCCCGTCTGTTTTTCTATCTCCACGCAGCCCCACACATCACTTGCTATGCCACACAGTTCTACCTGCCTCACCGTTTAAGACCCAGAGAAGACGTCACACATTTTGTGATATTGGTTCCATGGTATCATTTAAATGAAACTAAAATATATTCCTCTTCTATGGGAGACTGTAACTGCCCGACAGATCAGAAAGGAAATAAAATCATTCTCCATTCTTAACCCACCACCACATTTACTTATTACATGCATATATTTATTATATAATAGGTTTGCTAAACTTGTAAGGAGGAAATTAATCTCAAAAATAAAAGCATGTCACAGTTCATGCAACATGAAAAGGGTGAAATTTCTCCGCATTTCTGTGAAATTAAGACTTTGGATCTGAAGTAGGTATATATGCATTTTTAAATGACTTTGCTACTTTATGTAGATCTTATAAATGGCAGAATATAAAAATTTAGTGTGAATTTTCATGAGTTCTGGTACTTTCAAAGTTGTAGACATGGTACGGCTTTTTACTGTGACTGACAATATAATGCTGCTGCAATAAAAATTTCCTGTCAACTTCTTCTGTCCCGAAATGCCTGAAGCACTTCAATTAAGTATCAGCTTAAGACGCGTGATGGCGAGAAGCACCGAGTCTGTGGTGTTCCATCTTTACAGCTTGGGAAACAGGGTGGTGCCCAAATAGGGCAGGGGCAGAAGTCTGCTTTCATGGTTATGTAAGAACAGATTACTTGAAATGCCCTAATTATGCCATCTAGTTTTATATTAAAGCTTTCCTGTGGATAATTCTCACCATGTGGGAGGAGCAACATTTGGTTTTATGTCAATTTTCGGTTATCCACATATTTTTCATCTCCACTGAGAACTAGGTTTCAGTCAGGGGAGTTGACGTCAGGCTGACCCAATGGTGACATCATTTATCTAAATAATTTCCATTTAAAAATGCATTTCCACGAGCTCCTGGTTTTATCTCATGCTGTCTGTCCCCTCCGAGACCTGCATTTGCTTCCAATGCCACTTCTCCATGTGTCCCTCTTGCCTCCTTCTTCAGAACTTTGCTTCCAAAAGTAAACTCAGAGGCTCTGTTCCTCTCCTGGGGAGACTCTCCCCTGTCCCCTCAGCTTCTATAGCTTCATTCTTAAAAGCAAAAGGAAACAAAATCCTTTCCCAGCTCTTCTTCCTCCCCTTCCTTCCCTTCCTCTGCCAGCTTCCTAGAATAACAGTTCAGTTCTATTCCTTCATTTCCTGACATCCTGCACTTGGGCTCCTATCTTTAATACCACATGGCATTCTTGAAGACAATGACCTCCTATGTCCTTGGATCTTTTTTCAGTACAACCCACAGGGTGTCTTCTCCTTAAAGCCTCCATTGTTTGAGTCTGATCCCATTTGTATGTCTCTTGGTTTTTCTAGCTCCATGTTTTTTCCTAACACTAGTGTTTTTCACACTCCTCTTTCCCTGGACATCACCTTCTTCTGCCTTCCGAACTGTACATATCCACACTATTCATCCTGAATGGTTCTCAGCACAGGCTATGCATCAGAAATACCTTGACACTTGAAAAAAATATGTATTCCACCGTAGCCCACCAAATCCGATTCTCCAAGAGTAGCTCCCTGGAAGATGTTGTTTCTAAGAACCCCTCTGGTGATTTTGCTGGATGGCTGTGGGTGTAGGTGTTCCTCTCAGACCTGTTATACCTGCCTCATTGGTCTCTCCCTTTGTGAATTCATGGCACTTTGGTCCTACATATTATCACTCTGCTAAGGTGACTGCTCACTAGTTCTGGATAATTATAAGGAAAAAAATGATTATGTGGCCGAGTTTGGGCACAATTAAACAACAGAGGTTATTTTACTTAAGGACTTCTCAAGGCCCTAGGTTCATTTCATACCTCTATGATTTTTTTAAGGCCGTCTTCACTCCACTAGAAAGGGCTGTTGGCATCCAGATTGATCTCCTACCTCTAACCCACTTTAAACAGCACTGCCAGATTATCGGGGTAGGCATAACTCTACTCTTGACATTCCCCTCTTCACAAATCTTCAATTACCTTTGGATTACAGCCAAGCTAAATTCCCCAGCCTGGCATTCAAGGTCCTGTGAGATCTAGCTGGAATCTTTCCAGTCTGCTTTTATCTTTTTTAGAAGATGAAAAGTGTATAGACTTTGAAATTAGACATATGTGGGTTTGAATTATGTTTGACCTTGGGCGAGTAACTTAAATCCTGCAAGTCTCCTTTGCGCCCAAATGCAAGAAAGACAACACTGCTCCTACCTGAAAGGATTACGGTGAGGATTACAAATAGGTCCTTCCCCTACCCTATGTAGAAGTACCTGTTATCACCTACTAAAAACAGTGGTTCTCAAATTTCAGGATGCAGTATTATTAGCAGGGGTACTTGTTATAAAAGGAGATGGTGCAATCTGGACTTGGTAGGTCTCTAGAACTATGCTGTCCAATATGGGGGCCACCAGCTGTTAGGTTGAGGTGGCTAGTCCAAACTGCCATGTGCTTTAAGTGCAAGATGCCCGATTCTAAGACTAAAGATGAAAGGAATAATGCAAAATGGCTCTTGACAATTTTTAAATTGATTATATGTTGAAATGACACTTTGGCTATATTAGGCTACACAAAATGTATTACTTGCATTAATTTTACCTGTTTGTTAGCTTTCTAATGTAGGTGCCAGGAAATTCTAGATGACAATACGCGCCCCCCAGTACAGGCTCCCCGCACAGCGCTGCCCTACAACGTGCATTGTGCACAAGCCCCGAGCGGACTCTGTGGTGGGAGTATCCGATCACCTTTTGAGAAACAAATTTCGTGAAACGCTAAGCTCTCTGAAAGAAGAACTGATGCCTTCACCTTTACATCCCCGACGTGTGCTGAACATTGTGGGCAGGTAACTGCATTTAACTGCACTTTAAATTCTGAGTCATCAAAATTCCTGAAAACATTTCATTAGGAGTGTTGCTCTTGTATTTTCTCCTCAGTTCCTAAAGACTTAACTTTTGAATTATATTTCTTAAATGAAACAAAAATTTCAAACTATAGCTTTGATTTGTTCCCAAATCATAAAAATATGATTTTCCATTTGTTTTCTTTTAGAAAATAATCATTTTCTCTAAGAGAACTGGCGGTTTTCCCTATGGTTATTTGAATTCATATAGAAATAGGTTATTTATCTGACTGGAGTCCAAAACTGTTGAATATTATTGTATTCAAGTTCTTCATTGAAAACTAGTGGTTAATACTAAGCCGAGAACACATGCTAACTTTTACACCACAGTAATGCAGCTAAATGGAAAAAGAGAGACATATCTGAGGAAAGAAATGGGGGCGGGGTGTCTCTATTTCGGGACAAATTGGGAGAGAATGGCTGACTGCCCTGGAAATAGACAAAAAATTTTTAAGGGACACAATCAGAAATATGGAAGCTAATGTCAGGATGCAGAATAAGCTTGATGTTAAGGACTGGTAGATTGGAGATTTTCTCACTTACCTCATTGCCACATTGCTGCCATCGATAACTATTGGTCTCAGATTTTCTCCATCATCTGTCACAACCTCTTGCATTGGAGATTCGGACCGCTGAGATTCCAGGGAAGATGTTTCCCGCATTGTACTGTTAATCGTACTAACGGTTTGTTCAGCCTCACTTTTGTTTCCCAGTTTGACAAGTTCTCCCAAAATATCATTGATTAAAGCATCAGTACCAAGCTTGTTTAGCACAAGCTGAACCTGCTCCTCCGAATAACCCAACTTAAGTGCGAACTCCAGTTTTGTTTGGTATTCTCGAACCACATCCGGGGCCTTCTTCCCGTCCTTGGATATGGCCTGGGACTCTTCAGGTTTAAAGTCTTGCAAAATGTCACTGCGTTTGAGGATGCGAGGCTCCAAACAGGGAGACCTGCACAGCTGTCGGTGCGTCTTGGCTAGTAAGCACGGCTCTCCTGAAATGCTGCTCGACTGCTCGGACTCATGATCAGAATTTGTGCTTTCTTCAGAGTCCCCAGAGCTCGTGTTCTCTTCAGACACCTCTTTTGCTTCCTTCCTGGAATTAACTTTATCCATTGTAGGTTTTTCTACCATTGACCAAGGTGCAGATGGACTTAAGTGAGGGTCACTGCTCTCCACATACAGGTGGCCGAGGTCATGCCCCAGATGATCCTTTAAGCCCATGAAGCTGTTAGGTGCACTTGACTCCACTTTGCTGCTGTTTTTTCTGTATTCCCGAATGCAGAGCACCCCGTATTCCTAGAGGAAAATGCAAAACATTTAGAGCTTCATATTTACCATTGAATTTGTTTCAATAAACAAATGAAAAGTTGGAAGAGAACCACCAAACTACCGAGTGGCCATTTTGTGTCTGTCTACATCCTCATCCCTCAAGACCCTTCCAAGGACCGTGCCTGTTTTTCAGATGAAGCTGGGAATTAGGCCACGTAATCCCTCCAAAGCACCAAAGTAAGGAAGTGGTGGAACTGGATTTTTCACCCAGTTTTGTCTGATCCCAAAACCCATACCGTTCCCGCTATGTCATGCTGCGTCTCAGTCTCCATGGAGGAGCTTTTCCAACTGTCAGAACAGCCCATTTCACAAGTGACAGAGAATGTCATCAAAAAACATGCTTTAGGTATGCTAGGACAGGCTGTGCACATTTTCTTTAAAAGAATTCATAAAAATTTGTAAAATATCCTTTTAAGAGAAAGCCATATGGAAAGAAGAGAAAACATTAACTTCATCTAACTGTAGGAGTACCATTTACATGGATCAAACTTAGTAACAATCTAAAGACATTTCAAAAATAATTTCAGGACTGGGTTGGAAGAGTGCATATTCAACAATGGCCAAACAAGGAATTAAATAATTACACCGCTGTGGCCTGGGTTCGATCCCCGCTCAGGGAACCAACCAAAAAAAAAAAATTACAAAGTGAATTATATTCCATTGAAGAAATGAGTAGTTTTGCCCTAATAGTCTTTATTTTGTGAATACTGACCATGGTAATAGAATATCATCTTTAAAGTTGTGCTACCCTTACTAAGTGTCAGGGACACTACAGGCTATTTCAGTTCTTTCTGGGGACGAGTTCTTTTATTCTATGCACATTTACAGAAGGCAGAGAAATAACATACTTCATAGAAAATCAGTAGCAAATCATCAGGTACACTGAATAAACAATGTTATCTTAATTTCTTGAATTCTATGGCAGAAATATTTCTATATGATATCAGATAATTAATTAACCATTATCTGCAATTGGTTAAAAAGGCATCCTCTCTCTTACAGGAATTTTACTGTTTAAAATGCTTTTGCTGTTTTACTCTTTTCCTTACAGTCTATTGGGAATAATTGTTATTTCTCTACCAGAACAATTTAGTCAAATAAAATTATTTTCTCTTCTGCTTCACTGTAAGGACTGTATTCACATCAGTAGTTTACTTATTAAGGTAATTCCAGTGTTCTATCCATGGATAACATTAGTGGTAGCTGGATTTGAGACTGTCATAAAATACCTATTTAAATAACCTAAAAAATATGAAAAAACATTTTATTCTAAAGCTCTTCAACATCTTATTTTATACTAGAAAGGAGCTATTGTATAACTGTTAAGAGAAAATGCTAAGTGATTTTCTAAGCTGCACATATGAATGCATACTTGGTGAACTTATTAGAGAGTGAAATACTTCTGCAAAATGAAATAAATTATATTAATTATTGTAAATACTAGAGAAGAGAACATGGACATCTTTGACACAATACACTTAAAATTCCTTCCGTGTAGAACTCCTACACGCCTCTACAGTAGTTTCTTCCGGTTTTATCCCTTGAGAAGACAGATAACTTTAATATCACTATTCTACTACTGTAGGTTTTTAAAAAAAAAAAACATTACACTCTTCTGGCTCCTGACTGCACAGCTGATAAAAATATTCCTTAGGAAGGCTCTCTATACATCTGCTCCATTATGAAGTTTTTTCTATTAATTCGGATATGCATGAGCCCAATTATTTAGAATTAAAGGAAGGACTTTTAAAAGCAAATCTTTATGCTCAGTGATTTATTAACTACTGTAATATACTGACACCATAATGCAAGTAACAAATCACAACAGCATCCGAATAAAGGGATACAGTTAAAAGAAAAATCTGCACTGTGGCCTTCGTAGAGCTCCCACCAAAAGTATCTTAAACAAGGAAAACCTATTGGAAGCTGGGCTGCCTGGCAACCAGAAGCTGGTTGCTAAGCTGCACTCTTTTAACATGCCATCATGAATGCTAGCACAGTGAAAGAATAATTTGGTATGAACAAAAGCCTCTAAAAGAGACGGGGACTTAAGTGCCTCTGGTTTACCCTCTGAGCACAATGCAGCTGCCAAACCAATCTGGAAGCTCCAACATCATGGTTCTGTAAACCCCACAGTCTGCTCTGACTGCAGCAAGTGTGTCGAAGGGCCAGCATTTCTGATCTCGCCTGAAAAGTTTGGGTTTTTCATAAGTGCTGTTGTGAGATAATTCTTCAAGGTAATAACTCACTGACCAAATCCATGCATTGAACTAGGGGATATTTCAGCATTGAACTGTAGTGTTTTTCTTTTGGACTGTTTCAAACAAGATGAATTCTTTATGAAAAATACAGCCAGTGGGGAAAACTAGAATGACATGTTTCAAGCGTGAAGTGAAATTATTCTTAATTTTCACATTTTTCAAAGACACAAAATCAGATACTGTAAAGTTTTTAAACTGAAAATTATCCACATTAAAAAAGTATTTAATATCACCTTTAGTCTAATATAAAAAAAAGTGTTGACACTATGTAAGTTTGCTATAATTTATCATATGGCTATAGCACTGCAATAAAAAGATATGGGATTATCAGTTGTTCGCTTTTTATGGTATTAAACCAGATAAAATTCAGGTGTACACGAATGTTTTTAGTGACCACCACACACCTTTAACTTGTGATATTTCATGTCATTTATAGATACTATTTGAATAAAAAGTTTGGAATACTTGGGCTAAGATAATTTTTAATACTGAGGATAAATGTAAACTTAATCTAATCTACTTTTGGATTAACATTTGATTTTGCTGCAAAGTAATTTTTCTTTTAAAAGATCCTGGTTTAACTTTTTTACACATTCTTTTCACACTTTTTTTTTAAAGGCCTCTCTTCATCTCCCGGATGTCATTGGTTACCTCCGAGAGAGTGAGTCAGTGTCACCTTGTAGTAAACAGGCAGTTAAATAATTTTAGTTCCTATAAATTGACAGACTAAATATGAAATAATGCAAATAAGGGCAAGGCCTAGAAACTGCATATATTTTCTCTACTACATAATACAATTTTGAAATAACCTGATTTGTTTTGACCCAAATGGTAAAGATTTGGTTTTTTTAAAACTTTAATCTCTAAAGTGCTTCTTCATCCACCTGTGATTAGTAAACGATTGCGCTAACTCTTTGGTTCCCAAACAGTGGTCCACATACCCTTAGGGATACATGCTGGGCCGTTCTGGGGTACACAAAAAGTAATCAGTAATGGTGAAAATACAAGGTAAAAAATGCAAAACATGACCTATGCAACAATTAATGTTAAGTTTGAATCATCGTTAATGGAGACAACCAGCTCACGTGAGTGAATGACGATTGGTGAGGGTGTAGCTGTGAACCCTTCCCCTAAACCGCTCTTCTACCAATCATCACGCACAGTTTCAGAACAATCCTTTTTGCGACGGTTCTAGAACTTTCCCAGACATATAAATACATCTGTAGCCAGACTGTTTGATCAGTTATTAACTGAATAAAAGTGCATTGTCTTTAATCGTGACTCTTTTCAAGTAGTTTTTTAATTAAATGTTTAAATATTTGATCATTATCAATATTTAACTGCATTATGAATATTGTAAAATTAAATCCGTGGTTTGTACTTTTAGTGCAGTAATTTTTCTTTCCTAATTTATTACTTCATTTCCACTATTTTACACTAAGAGAGGCATTGAAGAAAAGTGTCAGGATTAAATAAACAGCTGCAAAACAAGGGGTACAATTTATAGGAATGGGCTTAAAAGGGGTGCACAGGTGGAAGAAGGCTGGGGCCCACCCACTGTCCTAACTTAGTATGGCACTTAGAAAGAATCTGGCAATACCTTGAAATCATTCAATAAAAAATTAAATGCTAAGATTTAAAAACCCATAAAAACATTTTCATATGTTATAGTACTTATTAATATAATGTAATATGTAAAATTTAAAAGAAATTATAAGAAATCTCAGGACAAAGAATGGTATATTGTCTTTTGTTCAATGCCTTAAAAATGATCAATATAATTTTGAAAAAACAAAAGATAGTAAAGACTCTAATAGCATCACAAAATTTATTATTACATGTAAGGTAGAAAATATTTTCTTCTTAATTTCTAAACCATTTATTAGACTTTTAAGTTTTGTATCTACTCTAAAGCAAATGTAAATGTATATAAACCATCTTTTAATTAATCAACTATTAACTAATAAGGATAATTTTCCTCATTTCATGAAGCATCAGCATAGACAAAGTTTCACACACAAAGTAGGTCAGAGTTAATACTCTGATAGTTATGAAAAAACTCCAAAAAATGTGGCTTAATTTTTAAGCTTTATATCAGGAATCCATTATAAACGGTCTTTACACACAATATTCATGAACACAAGAGATACTGAGCAAAAAGATAATTGTCTGAAAACAGATTTCTACATTTATAAAGCTATAGATTCTCTCTAGATATTGTATTAGAAACTAAATCAGTTTTTGTTGCTAAAGGCCTACTGAGTTAAAAATCAAATAATACTATTTGTTGAAAAAGAACTAAATTTTCATGCTTCTTTTTTAGATGATGATAAAGTGTAACTAATTGTTTTAATTGCCAAAAGGAAACCTTACATTAGCAGGTTAATAATAAAAACCTTACATTAGCAGGTTAATTCACAGAAACTTTGTTGCATATACAAATTCCCCACTTAGTGAGATTTCCTGAAAATTCTCCTTAGATGACTTGGATAATCCTTCTCAAATGTAGTAAAAGTCATTTTTTAAGTATTCTAAAGAGTCTCTTATTAATCAAGAATATTAGACCATAAACTTGTTAAATCAATTGATTTGTTTGTAAAGTTACAATGCTCTAAAGTGGGATCTGGTTGTTATCCAAATGGTAATACTATGAGAACAATGAACATAAAATAATGAATATGTAATAAATACCTAGTGCTGTAGCCTCTGTGTATTTAATTACCATTGTATTTCAGTGAGCACTGTTGTCTGCATGCTCCTAGCTAACAAAGGAGATGCCCCTTTGAACAGATTGGTTAATGCTTTAGGGCAGCAGATGTCTACTGGAACTGCAGGAGACCAGCAACTGGTGGCCTGCCCTCTTCTGAAAACTTTCATTAGACTTACGCATATGTTCACACAATAGGGCATGTGGAAGAAATGAAAACCTCTTTTAAAACCTTTATGCTCTTTCTTTCCCTCCCAATTGATGGATGAAAGTCTTTTGTCTCCTGCTCCCTTCCCCATTACTGAACTCCAGAAAGAAATGTTCTTGAAATGACACCTTCAATCTATTATCTGACACTAGTGCAAGGAAAGAAAAAGGTGGGAGAGGAAATCAGAAACTATCTGTGAATACCGAAACTGCTGACAAAGCAAGTGAGTGCTTAACTATCATATTTAAAACAAGCTATCTGAAACATCTACTTATATCAATTCATCTCCCCAAGCTAGGTTTTGGAGACAATGGAAAAATCCATCATATCTTACTATTTACAACAACTACATCTGACAGTGACACCTTATGAAACAGAAGAATGTGACAAGATAAAATCTAAATTCACTGTTTATCAAAATACCAGAACACTTTATAACTTCAAGTACCACATGATTACACGCCATGCCCCACGCCTCGCAAATGCTCATGAAGCTGTTATTACATAACTCTAGATAATTTTCTAGTATTTTGGCACCATGGAATACTTTGTAGGCTTTCATCTGAGGTGCCTTCCATCCTTTACAGAGCTCAAATTAATACTTTGAGTCTTTACGAAAGTTTAACTTCCAAGGCATTAAGTAGCACAGGTACTCACGTTAGCAGGAAAATACAAGGACACTGGTTTCTGCAGCAGCTCCAGCAGGAACTCCTTAACACAATTTTAGCTGCAGACTTCCAGGCAGGCAAGGAGAACAATGAATGGCTGAACAGATGGAATGGCAATGTCTTTGCTTAACCTATTACGGACTGGAACAGCCAATCGCAGGGCAGAAAGCTCACAATTAGTTGGCCAGGCAGATGCAAGCCAACCTCAGTACCCTGCATCCAGGTTTTTAAGATAAGCAAGTTGATGTCATTCTCGGGGCTGCCCCGGGCGGCATGTGCATTAACGAGGGGTACGCGGCAACAATGGGCCGTACAAAGCTGACTAGGAGGCAGCTGCTCCGTGTGAGCAGTCATTAGGAAGCAGGCTGCCAGCAAGGACACCTGGCCTGGGCAGACTTCAGCTTCTCGCCTGGTTTTTAATGCACAGCACAAAGAAACCAATTCTATTTTAAAGGAGTAGGAGTTACATGTTCCGCGAAAGTTGAGGCTATACTCTATTACTAGCTTATTGTTTTTGAGAAATAAAAGAAAATGAAGTTTGGCAAAGTAGCAATTAACGACTGCTGCTATCTCTTTTTTAAATACATGAGTTACTGGTGAAATGAGACAGAAGGTTTTAGTAAAACTACTTCCTTGGAAATACTAAGAAATCTAAAATATTTGTAATTACTTGGTTAATTTGTTGCAAGAAAATAAAGTGGGAAAAAAAAGATGAAAATAAGATTGCAAAAGAAAAAGGTTTAAGACCTTACAAACAGAATGGATTTAAAAAGTGAGTTCACTCAAAGTATAGTATAGTCAGGTAAAACAAGTTTGATGCCAACTTTGTGCCGAGTGACTCATCTAAACTGTACATTTCGACAAAACTAACTTCATCCTAAAATCATGGGAAGCGCCCAGCTTATGTATGTCAAATAGCAGTGCAACGTTCTTTTATGATGGATACTAATCATGTAATTAAATAAAAGCAAAATCCTATACCCATTAAAGGTATTTGTACTTCATAAAATTTGTAAGACACAATATACTTAAAATCCAGTTCAGGAAACAGTTAACATTATAAAGAAGAAATAGTGTGATATTTTTCAAAGGATGAAGAGTATATAGAATCAGGCCCTCTCAGTGCAGGAGCTAGTTAGCCCTGATTTATTTCAGAGTTCCAGACTGCAGGATTTATAATGCTATGGAGTACTTGCTTTCGAGGGCTGTATAAATTCTACTGTGAGTGGCCTGTGATTATCAAAAATATTCAATCAAAATTTAAACATCATCAGATGTTGTAAAAATACTTCCCTACTGAAGAAAAAGGAAATCTTGAGCTGTCCTACTCTCTACTTAAATGATGCAGAACACACACACACACAACCACACATATACCACACACACCACCCCCCCACCACACCCCCTCACACCACCCCCCCACCACACCCCCTCACACCACACACACACCTACACCCTACACACACACCACACACCCTACACACACACACCAGACATACCAGACACCCCACACACATACCCCCACACCCTA
>PVJL010000252.1:284367-447182 GCA_004026885.1 Lyroderma lyra | reverse complement strand
ACCCCAAACCCTCTGAACCTCTCTTTTCACACACAGATACTGAGGCTGCTCACAACTGAGATCACTGGTGAGTACTCGGGGAGACACCGTGTTGGCTGGCACGCTTAGCTGAGTCCTGGTGTGCCCACTCCAGGGTAAATGAGCTCTTCTCCACAAAGTAAGAGGAAGACGTAGGCTGTGTGCTTAGGTCCTTTCAGTTCTCTCTCTGAAAACATTTCTTATGCCTACTGAAAACCTAAAAATTCTTGTTTCCAGCAAAGTTAAAATATAGATTGTATCTCACCATTTGTCTATAGATATTTTTCCTCAATGTACTTTTGGTAAACCTGAGTTTGATTAAATAAGATGAAAACAAAAATCATATGAGTACATTCATGCACAGTCGTTACAACGAAAATCTAGTAAAACTGAAGCTCCGCACTGACTACAGAGATCAGTATTTATGGTCGGTATTTATGAACTCGTACTAAAACCTTCTCCTTTTGTACACAGAAAGGAAACTTTTTGTATGAACAGACTGCCATCTCCTTTCCCCGGGGTTCTCTTTTTTCCTCTTTATCCCTTGCTACTATAGTTACTACTTTATAACTTTAATTCAGGAGGAGGAGGAGGAATCCTCTCACTAATTCCGGCCACTGTGAACACAAAGCAGGAGCGCGGAACTGCCCACGAGCTCAGCAGGAAGCCTGATCCCTAGCACGGGATTAAGTGCTTTTTGCAAACAGCAAATAAAGGCTGCGACCTGCAAAAGCTAACCCGTCCTGCTGCGGTACGTAGCCGACCTGGGTCGCCAGCGCTGGGGACCGGTCGGCACATGGAAACGTCACAGGTGGAAACATGGCCCTGGTCGGACTTTCCCAGTCACAAGGCCCCCGTCTGCCCCCACTGCAGACCCAAAGCAGACACTGCAGGGCTCTGCCTGGGTCACTGCTGTGAAGGCCTATGCAGTTGTGACAGGAGAAAGCAAGACAGTGTGGTCTTAGGGGGACACTAAACTCTGTCGATGGCAGGACAGCGTCTAACATTTGAAACTTCTGAGGGGACCTTGTAGATTTGACTGTGAAACTTGGGGACTTCGTTGCTGGTGTTTGGAATCGGTTCTCTCTGTCAGTGGTGATTCGAGCTCACTTCCTGGTACCTTTCTCCTAATACGGGTTTGTTCCCCTTTAATGCACGAGGACCTTCCAGAAAAAATGCAGCCGTGAGTGCCTCTATAGAACACCTTCCAGACAGTCCTCATACCACCTCTTTCAGTCCCAACAGTAACACCACAGAAGTAAGACTGTTACGTCAGGATTTACCAATTGTCCCCCCAAAAGTTAAAAGGATAAAATTTTAACCCAAAACTCTTATTATTTTTGAGATTTAAAAAAATGAACTGACCAACCAACCAAAACCTAATTTATATGCATGGCATGAAAGAACAGAGCAAAGCCAATCAGGCACTCTCTCTAGCCTCTGGGTTCTGTTTAGGAAGGCTGATGGGCCAGGGTAACTGTAACGTATTTCATTTCCTTGGGCTTAAATGGGTTTTGCTTCTTGAATTATTTCCTTCCTCGGAGACCCCGAGTGCACCCCTGCCGAAGTAATTTTCACTGGCACCACGCTCAGGCTTTGAAGTCTGTGCCGCTTCGCTGTGTTTTCAAGGCTCTTCCCACAACCTGCGCCCCCAAACCCACCCCATCATCCTCTTTCCCATTTCACTTAACGTGAAGGGGGAGCACAAGTGAAGAGACCCTAAGCATCTCCGGCACTGCCTTACCCACCAGATCACATCCTCTGGGCTGGGCCCAGCTCGAGGTTCACTGTCCCCATACAACCTTCTTGGACTAGTGCAGCTTTTATTGATGTCCAACTCCTTCAAATTCTTTAACGTGAAGGGTCTTTAACAGAGAGCTTATTTGTGACCAGGCTGTAAGCTCACTGAGGGCAGAGCCATTTCGCCTTCCGGAATTCACACGGGAACACGCCTACAGGGCACACAGCAGTGTGCTGCTATGTGGAAGGCATCTGGATGAAAAATATGACTGGTGAGAAAGCAGGCTCCTGCAAATACAAATGCGGACACTCCTACGGGGGTCGGGGGAAGCTCCCCTGCATGTGTTCATTTCTCTTTTGTGAGAAGGTGAGCTTATCAAAGAGCTCTGCTATTCTCAGTGTTCTTGTAGCCCTGGTTCTGCCACTGAGGTTGCTTTCACGTTCAAAGCCGGAGTGAGCTCAGGCCTCTCAGCGATGGGAGCCTCATTCCCTGGCTTCAACTTCCCAGCTAGCCGGGCATCTGTGCAGTAACACTCATGCCTCTGTCTCCTGAGGATGACCCGTCTGCAGGGAAGTCTGGGAGAGGGACTGAGTGAGCAAAGCCCCGCCTCTTCCTCACACATTTCCATCTCTTCAGGGGCTGCCTAGGTGCAGGGTGCATGGTTGCTTTGCTCTCCAGCACTGCCTGAGATTAGGGGGTTAAATCTTTCTAATTTGGGGGTTCAGTGTTACTAAGTAAGCTCTTTATGCTGTGATCTTGTCATGTTCTGCAATAGTCCTATCAAAACAAAAAAAGATGCTATTTTGATGTCCATCTACCTAGTTCCTTTGTCTATTTCCTAATTGGTTCAGAAGTAAGGGAGGAAAAAGACTCCCTCAAGTAATATTTATTATGTTAACTCTGATCAGAGCACTTTTAAAATACACATGAACAGAGAAAGTTTTAAAAAGAGAGAAAGAAAAAATTCTGTAACGAAGATGATAATGCTCCTTAAAGTCAAAATTTTTCTTAGGGTTTGGAGCAGAACTAAAATGCAACACAGAACAAAAAGACAATTGAAAAAATTAATGCACCAAAGAGGTGGTTCTTCTAAAAGATTGATAAAATTGACGAACACCTCTAGACTCACTAAGGTGAAAGGAGAAAAGACACAAAAATAACCAAAATAAGAAATGAAAAAGGAGACATAACAATGGACACCATGGAAATATAAAGGATCATACAAGAATACTATGAAGCACTGTATGCCATGAAATTCAATAACCTAGAAGAAATGGGTAACTTTTTAGAAATATATAGCCTTCCTAAATTCAATCAAGTAGAACTGGAAATTTTAAAATCAATCAATCAACAATAAGGAAATCAAAACGATCATCCAAAACCTCTTCAAAAGCAAAAGTCCAGGACCAGATGGCTTCACTAGCGAATTCTACCAAACATTCAGGGGATTTAATGCCTGCCCTCCTCAAAATTCTCAGGGTCTGATTATGGAAACCTTTCCATGCCCCATCACTAAGAGCAGACAACCATCAGCTATCTCTAGGGTTCAGAGACCAATGCTAAACACGTCCACAAAATCAGTATTCCTTCCCAGTGGTCTAAAGACGAACAATTTTTCTACAGTCATGTTAAATGACAATATAATCCCTATCTTTAGACTTCAAATATTTCCCAGTGATTAGCTTCCCATTTATTATTTTAAATAATTATTTAAGCAAGTCTTTAAAAAGATGATCTTAAGTTCCTATAAAACTTGTAAATACTCAAGGAACAAGTAATTTTAGAAAAGGTTGGGGAGTTCCCTGGTGGTGTAGTGGCTTAAGGCTTCGGTGCTGGCGCTGTCAGCGCTGCGGCCTGGGTTCGATTCCCAGTCAGGGAGCTACCCACATACCAAAAAGCAAAAAAAAAAAAAAAAAAAAAAAAAGAAAAGGTCAGGGAATACAAATGGCATCCAAAATGCTGATGCAATAGGTTACTAAAGCAACTAATGTATGGGGAAGTAGTGGAGAGATAATTCGGTGCGGGGGGGGGGCGGGAAAGGCTATATATGTGTATGATTTTAAAAGAAGTAGGAAGCACAGATCATTTATGTTAATGAAACAGTTATATTAAGTATAATTGAAACTCTAAGAAAGAGCTGACCAAAAAAATATAGTTTTATATAAAATATATATAAGACACTCTCAGAGTTATAATACAATTGAGGCTACTTTAAAGTTACAGAAACTTTAACTCAGGAAAGGCTTCTCTGATGAGGTCACATTGGTGCAGATCCCTAAATTACATGAAAGGAAACATGTAACAGCAAGAGGGAGGGGTAAGTACAAAGCCAAGATGAGAGTGTGTTCAAGGATTGGCCAGTATGACTGGGGGCAAGTGCGCAAGGGGCGGAGTCAGAAGAGGAGGTCAGAGACGCAGGTCTGGAGAAGCCAGCTCAGGCAGAGCCCTAAAGGGCAATCCTCAAATTTTACAGTGCATCTGCATCACATGAGGATCCTGAAGATTGCGATTCAGGAAGTCTGAGCATGGGGTCTGAGACTCCATTCGAACACACTCCTACCTGATGCTACGGCTGTTGGCCCACAGACAGGACTTTGAGAGACAAGACCATGGGTCACAGTAAGAACCTGGCTTTTATTCTGAGACAGGAAACCTTTGGAGGATTTTGAGCTGAAGGAGTGATGTGACCCTATTTTGTACTAATGTCTCCTCCACTTGGGCTTACTTGCGATTGCATTCCATTCATCCCTCTTCCTGTGCCTGCACCGTATACTAAGGACCATGGATTTACCCTAACATATTGGGTACCTCACACGTGTAACTCTTCTGGCATTGCCGTTTTTTCTCCTTGTTTTCATGTTTTTATCCTGGCTATTCTGCATGTAGATCAGGCCTGGGCAGACTTTTTCAGGGCAAGGGCTACTTCTCTGAGTGTCATGGTCCACAAGCTATTTATTATTCAGGCGGTGACCCCAAAATTGCTCAGCGGTCCCCCCAGACCACGATCGACGTCTTGCAGATGCTTCCAGATACTTTAGAACTGTTTTGACAAGTTGTAACCAAAAAGCTGTTGGGAGTTAAGAGATTTTGCTGCAGTAATAGTTGCTTAAAAATCACTGCTGGTTTATTATAGTAAGTTGTTTAATCAAGAACAATTTATTAAATTTTTTTCTTTCAATACAGTTCCTTAGATTTCTTAATGGGAACTTGTAAATTTCTTATTAAACTCATCTTAAAATATTTTGCTTTTGTTCTTGCTGCTGTAAATGGAGATTTTTTTTCTCCCCCCATTGTATTTTCTATCCAGTTACTGTTGGTGTCTAAAATAGTTATTCCTATTCTTATTTTTGTACATAAAACTTCAGTGAATGAGGTTACTTCAGTGAACGCTTAATGTTTCTATTGGCATTTCACTGAGGCTCTTGGGTTTTCCAGGAATATAATATAAAAAACATCAGATTGCCTCTTCCTGTTTCTATCTCTTGCTCCATACAATTTACATGTCATGGGATACTTTAGTTCATGTGGATAATTAGAAGGTAATATTAGAAAGCACAGTAAGAAACGTGAGTATAAAAATGGTAGGGAACCAGTGATTTAGAAGAGATACACTGATTTGATGGTAGGCAGGAGTGAAGGATGAGGGAGAAGATAAAAGTATAAATAGAAGATAATATAACAGGCACCTCAGAGGAAACAGAGATTTTCTTGTGGAAAGTGAGAAAACATTTCTTTCAGTTTAACAATATAGACGGCGTACTGTGCAAAATTATTTAAAAAATAAATGGCTGCAGACAAAGAGCAGCTAGCTCTTCCTACCTTGCTCAGAATATAGTTTCAATAACATTTTAATTCCTAGACACAGAATTTTCCTGAATAAATTGATACACTTTTCAGAGTTGGCTTTCTCCTAAAATCTGTTATTAACTATTGAAAATTTAACACTATAATAATTTTCTCCCTTAAATACTCATTTAAAAAACTCTTATGTTAAATAAAAGATTCCTGTGACTGACAAATTTATTTTATCAATATTTAAATACAGAGTAACTTAGTTCTCAGGGCATTTTTACAGATGTTAGCTAGTTGATCAAATTTCAGTTTAAAATTGTATATAAGTAATATATTTAAAAAGTAATAAGTAATACTCTGATGAAAGGTAGGGAATTGGCAGCATGGTCCATGATTACCTAATCAAATTAAATGAGAGGTGAGGCCAATATTCAGGGAATTCTTGTTTTCACTCAAAAAATATGTGAATGCCTACTATGAGAAAGGAATGATGCTAAATGAAGATGACAAAGTGCAAACATGAACACAGTTGCTACCTTAAGGAACATAAGATTTTTACTAAGGAAACTAGATAAATGAACATCTATCTCCATAACATTAATTCTATTCATCAAAATGAATTCTATTAATGCAGATACACCATAGAGTATAAGAGACAACGACTCAGATTTGAGATAGTTCTGAGAGGCCGCGCATGAGCCGAGTACGGAATGATGATGGCACATGTCTGTCTCCGCTGCGGAGTATGTGCCTGCGGCCTGGGGAGGACCGGGCCTGCGGAGAGGCAGGGAAAGAGATTTCCATCCAGAGCACAACAGGATCAAAGGCCTAGAGATGTGAGATGTGATAAAATATCCAGAATTCTGTGTGATCAATCAATACCGCTGGGAAAGAGGCCAGAAGGGTGCTAGTTCATGGACAGCCTCGACTGCCATCCTGGATTTCAACTTTGGAACTGGGAAACCACGGGAGGCTTTAAAAAAGGAAATGGAGTATTTCCACCCACAGTGTAGAACGGCAATAGAAAGGTAATGGGGAACCACTGAGAACGTGAATGATGTGTTTCTACCTACATTTTAGGATGACAACTCCAACTGTGTTGTTCTTGAGGAGGCACAAAACTCAAAGACAGGCTAGGAAGGTACTATCGAAGTCTGAGCAAAACGTGGCTGACATCTAACGTTACGCAGAAAAAAAGCACAAACAAATACGAGGCATGCTCTAAGGTAGTGCCAGTGGGTCCAGGAAGTGTCTGATACTAGACAAATGCGAAGGGGTAATCAAAACATAAAATGACACAAATATACTGTAGAATGACTGAGAAGAGGGCACGGGTAAAGGCGATCAGTGGCCACTGAGGGGACCGTCAATCTCTGACAGACGAGTGGTGACGTGAACAGACAGCTATTCTGACTCGTGTCTCTGTGCCACAGGCCACTTTCTCAGTCCAATGAAGTTTACAGGCCTCTTTTCAAAGTAATGCTTTTAAATACATATAATAGAAACAGAACTGTATTACAAAGAAGCCAATCATATTACAACAGTCTTTATACTATGTAAAATTGTGATATAGTGAAATATGCCTTTTGATTAACATATTAAATAACAACTATAGCAGATGTAATCACTACCATGATTTTGAGGTAGTTAAAAGTGCAAATGATACTTCGGAGTATTTACTTCAACTATATAACATGACAGAGAAAAACTTTATGATTGCTATGGGTAACGAAGTCCTATGAACTGTTATTAATGTTGGCTTTGTTGTTTACATTCATAATTATGGGAAATGCTAAATTTCCCTCAGAGGATAATGAACAAGAAGATGTAAAGTTTCCCCCACCCAAATTCTATCCATTGACCCTTTGGGGAACCACAGAACCCAGGTTAAAAACTCCTGGTTAAGGGGAAAAAACAAACTCCCAGTGTGTGTGCTGAAGAAGAGATGACAGCGTATGAATTCTTCTAATAAGTTTGGCAGGAAAGGAATGAGACGTAGAAAGATGGTTCTGGGGGTGGTGGGGAGGGAAAGTTTTTCTTTTCCCCTCTTTTTTTCTCCTTTATGAACTTTACACCAGGAAACTGGATTCGGCGGGGCAGGAGGGGGGAAAGGTACGCAAGCTGTGCGCGAATGACCTGGAGGGACAGACTGAAGAGTGGGAGGCGAAGGGCCTCTGGCCGCGAGCTGCCAGGCCTCAAGGCGCAGGAGGTTCATCTTGGCTACTCTGGGGCCGCTGGTTCTAACCCACCTTCAGCCCTCCCACCCAGCTCCCAGGATACCTGGGGCGTAATGCCGCCGTGTGGCCATCCACCTATTCCAGGCCTGGCTGCTGCTTCCAATCTCTCTCCCACCGAAAATCAAAGCTCCAAAAGAAACAGCAGGGAGAGTACTGGGATATTTATGGTTCAAGTAATTATTAAACATCTAAGTGCAAAGGCTTCTTGAGGAAGGTGTGATGGATATTGTAAGGAGAACCTGTGAAACCAAATGACTATTTAGCGTAAAGGGAGGAAAGGCTGTTAAATACAGAGGGTGCCAAAAAAATGTATATGCCTTTTAAGAAAGGAAAAAACTGTATTAAAATAGCAATACTCAGTATATACCGATAATAAAAGATGAATACAAGTAATGTGTGACTTCTGCTCAAAGCGGTGACCGTCAGTATTTACGTAATACATAGAAAACATCTCTTAACAAGGCTATACATGTTTGGGGGGCACCCCGTATCATACTTCTGGCCTCTAGCTTTCCCTCCTGTACCTGTACCTGCACGTGCATGGACAGAAGCAGGTTCCGGGAGGAAGAGATTCTTCACCCACTGGTTTTGGTAAACTAAAAGCCACTTTATCGGGAAGCAAAGATTTGGTGATGAATCAGTCTTCAGAACCAGTATTTCTAAGATAAGTAAAAGATCATTTTATTTTCTAACTCTGATTATCTTTTTAAGAGATAATACAAAAAGTTGAGGAAGAGGCTATCACATATTGAGAAGAAAACCATTTCAGGATTTTGATGAATGTAAATCCACATTGAACTGTCCTGCCTATTTTTGGTGTTTACCATCAAATAAGTACCCAATCTATTAAAATGCACATAAAACTTAACTACTCATTTGCTATCGGAGTAGGAAATGAGCATTTATGATCTACCTGTTATTTTGAGGAATGCTCGGGCCAAGACTCAGCACCTGATAGCACATCTGCCAACCTGGCATTCTGGCTCCTGGCTGTCACTCAGGAGTTCCAAAGTGCTTTCTCCACCTGCCCTGTTTTCACTCAGGTGCTGCCACAGCATGGAAGTGTGCTTGAAGCTGCCAACCTGGCACAAGCTTCCCAGCCACCCAGGCCAGCAGGAAAACTCCCTACTGCAACTAAACTCACAAAAATTCAGTTTGGGAAATTTTTTCTTACACGCCGATTCCTGATCGTTTTCAAAATCATACTTTAAACATACTTGCATACTACCTATACTCCAAATCTAGCATCTTTCTAAGTACAGAAAATCTTTCTAATTTGTGGTTCAGAATTTGATTTCAAACATTAGCCGCCTCTTAGTCCTTGATGACATTCTTAATCAAAAGTGGGGGTTTTAAGACAGGACCAACCAGAGGCTCTCTCTTTAATGTAATCAGAAGATCTGAAAGAACACCGAAAGTAGGGGACTTAATGGGAAATAAAAGGGCAATGATTTCAAGCATTTTTTTCTTCAGGAAAAAAAAAAGTTATTGGCTAATGTTCTCACAGGAATTACTAGAAATGCCAGCATTTTTCATTTTTCAGAATATGGACTATTTCTTATAATTCTACTATTATTCTTGGCCAGTTTATTCATCCCATCCATAAACAGACCAGGAAAGAAGAATTTCCCCCCAAATGAATGCTTTTACAATCTTGGGGGTGAAAGTATTTGGAAGATGCTCCCTGAAATATGGTTAAAATATGAGGAAGAGCACAGTGCTGGTTCTTCCAAACCCCAGGAAACCCTAGGAAATACACAGAAGGGAGCACATGAGGGCTAAGAGGTGTGGAGCTCTGTAAGCAGAGAAACCCCATTTAAGGAACTCAAATACTTTTAAAACAACCTGGGAAATCAGCTTCTTTTGAAAGTTACACTATCCTATCCTTACACAAAGATGACAAAAATTCCTGACAATCCAAAGCATTAGATTTTCTTCTCTTATCCACAGGCCTAAGTGATGATGATGGCATTAAACTTCAGGATAATTAAACAACAGTAAAAATGACCCTTAAGTACTCCAATAATTCACGATGGGTTGCTTGACTTCAAAAGTTGAGACACAGACAGACATTTGTACTAGAACATCTTTTTCAAGGCTTAGGAATGACTCAAGAATAGAGAATTGGAAACATACTCTGACCGTGATACCAAAAATGACATGTTAGTAGCAGACAGCCAAAAACAAAATTTAAACTCCCCTCCCACAAACCTCCAATATCTGTAAATTAAAACTCTTCCAAATAACTCTGTAGTTTAAGAAAAATAAGATCAGGAACATTTAGAAATGGATAACAATAAAATTATAACCTATGGGATGTGGCCAAACTGATACTCAAAGAAAAATGGTGTAAATATATTAAATAAAAATCAAGAAATAGAGGAATTTAACATCAAACTGGAAAGGTTAAAATGAGCAAACAAACCAAACTAAAGGTGAGCAAATAAATAAAATTAGAAGCACAAATAAATAAATTAGGAAGAAAAAAAAAAAAGAACTGGTTAATAAAATGGGGAGCTGGTTCTAAACGAAGGCTGAATGAATGACCTCCTAAAAGTGTGACTAAGAGTTTGGGAACTCTACAGCTATATAACATTAAAATGTAATGTTCAATGAAGTAGAAAGGATTCTTCGCATAAATCTTTATGCAATCAATTAAGAATCCATAACCAAGGCTGACTTAAGAAAAGGCTGCAAGTGTGAATAATCATGGAAGAAATAAAACCTTTAGTAAAGGTTTATGCCCTCTATTCCATTCATGACAAAGAATGCTACACCTATAGGTTCTGTAGGTATATTCTAGCAATACCACAAAGCATCCAGCAACTCCTGTGTTACTTAGATTATTCTAGGGCACCAAAGAAATGGAAAGCATCCAAACTGGTTTATGAGACTAGCATAATTTTGTTGACAAAACCCAACAAAGATGGTACCAAAACTAATGTAGAAGCTTATTTATACAATATAGAAAAGTTCTAAATATAGGAAAGGTTAAATTATGGAGGTTTCAAAGTTTGTATCATTGAGACAAGGACGTAATCATTAAGCAGACTGAAAGCAGTAAAATTTCAGCTTTACTGCATTTAAATCAGTTGACTGCATGTTCAAGTAAACATCAGTCAAATTCTGAAAAAAACAGTTTTAAAGATGTGTCTAAAAGATACTTAGGGATTTAATAATTTAATGGAATCCTCCCACAATATGCACATCTATTTTCAAGTTTCTCATGTTTAACTTGTATAGGTATTTTCAGGAATGCGTATAAAAGCTGAGGACATCTGTGTTAGAAAACAGCAGCCATCAGAATTTTAAAAGTGAAAAAGAGGAAGTCCCATTTTAAAAAAAAGTCCAAATGCCTATGATTAATACTGTTCTCTGATGTCAAGCAATGCAATAAGACAAGAAAAAAAAAGAATTGAAATCTTAAAAAAAAAATGATATTATTGGGTCACTATTATATATCCTAAAAATCAAGAGACCCAAATGAAATACTGTTGGACTAAATCCTTCCATTTAATTAAGAATATACGAAGGCTGTCCTGAAAGTATCCAGCCATGTAATGTGAAAAAGAGAGGACTTTATGGTTGGATTTTTTCTGGACGGCCCTTGTATAAGAGTTCAATAAGGTAGCTAGATGGGTATTTAAAAATGAGTAACTTTCCTTTACATCGGTCACTACCAGGTATAAAATATAGATATACCAAGCATAAATATATTTAAGGAGAAATCTTATTCATAATGAATAATGATAATTATTTATCATTATTTATGACAGACCATCTGAAGGACTTAAATGCTTCAATACGCGTCATCACTTAATCTCCACAACCATGTTATTATATATTACCACGATAACAGATGCTATTATCACAACTTTGCAAAGAAACTAAGGCTTAGGAAAATTAATTAGAAAGTTGCCCAAGATAACATAGCTAGTAAGTGCCAGAACAGAACTCAAACTCAGTCTTTCTGACTCTACAGAATGGGCTTCTTAGCACTATGAGGCCCGTTTTTGTCTACTAAAATTATAAACAGGATGGGGTGGAGGGACGTGGATGGTGATGAGGGCAGAAAATGGACACTCATACATTGCTGATAGGAATACAAATTCGTGCAACTTTTCTAGAGGGGAATTTGCATGATCGCATCTAGGACGTCATTTAAAAATACATTCATTAATGTGTACAAAAATCTATACATATGAACATTTATCACACAGTTTACAACAATAGAAATAAAACTGTTCACACTCTAAATATTCAACAATATGAACTTGATTAAACGGTAGTACTTAAATATGCTGAAAGTCATTCAGCCAATAAAAATAATAAAAATAATCTTCTAAAAGAATGATACAGAAAAACATGATATATTGAAGAAACAAAACTACATATGCATATAAATTTTTTAAAGGATGTGTTTATATTGACTAAGATTTTTAAAAATAAAGACATGATACCAAAACTTTTAAGTTATTTCTAGGTGAAGACTGTAGATAATTTTCACTTCATTTTACATTTTTCCTGAATTTTAAAAATGTGATGAATACATTAAAATATTAAACTCAATTTAATTTTAAAAGATAAATGAAGTAGTCAAGATAATAGAAATGCAGTTTAGAAAACACTTTCCCTATGTAATACTATCTTTTCTTATGCATGATAATGCTAATTTTAACATACTTTACATAAACGATTTTTATGCTACTTAAGGCACTTTTCTACCTTAGCAAAACCAGAAATGAAATACCTACTTGATCAAAATACATGATTTATTGCACAGTTAAAGTCTTTTAGAGCTGTAGTAATCATTTAAAATTATAGCAAAATTCTAAACAGTATCCAATGCATATCACCAACTCAGTGGGGCAATCAAAGAAAATGATGACAAGATAAAACAAAAAACATCTCAACAAGGAGGCAGCCTCAGTTATTTTGGAAAGCTCCTCGTTAAGTGCACAAAATAATAAAAGTAAATTGTAAAGTAAAAGCCAAGCTTTGAAACAGAGTAAGTCACAGAATAAGGATAAGATTAAGCCTACATAATTTTGAATAGGAAATGAGTACAGATGACTAAGAACCAAGAACAAAAACTAATTTTAGCCTCACCCTAAAAGACATGAAGTAATAGCTTTGAAAATCCTTCAAAAAATCTAAAATATAAACTGACATTAAAAGCAGTAACAGTAAACTTGATTCTATAGCAATCTTATATCTGGTAATCCCAATTACTCAGAGCACAATTAAGAGCCAGTGAGTAAGTAAACAGCAAAATGTCTGTCCAATCAAATCAGTGGATACTGTTAAACCATTTTATAATAATACATTAAGTGCTGTCTATGTGCCAGGTATTTTTGCACTCGTTATCTTGAATCAGTAAAAACAAATCTGCAAAGTACACAGTGTTTGATGGATGAGAAATCAAAGAAGAACTCAGTCTCGTCTAGGGTCACAGCCAGTCAAGGGCAGAGCTGGGATTCAAATCTAGGTCGAGCTGGTTTCAGAGGCCTCACCTGCTGTCTGCATACAATACCATCTCTCAGTTCCACAATCCACTGTCTGGGGATGCTAAAAGTCCTTAATTGCTGCCTAAATACTTTATTTTAGACATAATATTAGCTGTTGTTAATTCAGTTTCATAGCCCACCTCAGATATCTGCTAGCTTATGAGAGTGCCAAAATAGTAGACAAATTTATTAACATGGATTACATTCCAGAGACCTTAGTATTTGGTTAAAACGGGGACTTAGCCTACATTGGAACTCTGGCTCAGCTATCAAGTGTGAGAACCATCAAGTTATTTAACCACACTGCGGTTTGGTTTCCTCATCAGAGTGTAGCAAGTATTAAATGCATTAGTACACGTGGGGCACGTAGAACAGTGCTTGGCACAATAAGCTATCAATCTTAAACTGCAACGGAGTAGAGCTGAGGCCTGAATAAGGCACAAGCCAGCAAAAGGTGAGGGGGCCTAGGGGAAAAGGTTCAGATAAGCAGAGATTCAGGGATTTTCTGTTTATTCCCTACCTACCTTTACATAGTTGATAATTATCTTAAGACAGAATGCTCTGAATGTTCAGAATGTCCTTTTGGGTTTTGCTTTAGGCTAGTTCACTGGGCATAAGATTTAGTTGGTGCTGTGACGCAAAACCACATATACTATGCTTTATGGGCAATTACTCTCTATTTTCATTTTAACAAAGTCAAACAATCCTGTGTCAGATAGAAAAATTAAAGAGTGAAAATCATACTGAATGACCAAGACGATGGAGATACAGTTTGGGATGAAACAGATTGAAAAAAAAAAAATCATTCTCATTGTTTATCATTTCCCAGAACTGTTAATTGTGAAACAGCCGCAGTGATTACAACATGTTTTTGGTGAATCTTAACATTACAGCTTTGTAAAGGCAAGAGATTTTTATACACTGTAGGTCCACGAGGCATATTAACACTTGAAACACCAGAATTTTTAGAACATTTGGTATATTTGAGATCCAATCCTAGAATCTCAATAGTTTAGGTTTAAACTTGGAATCCTGATTTAACAAATTTTTGTATTTACTGACTTCTTACTTAATACTTCTCTTTCCAAGAACTGTATCCCCAAAACATCTTTGCCATCTTAATCACCCGCTACTCCCATCATCCACGGAATGCTCCGGACACAGAGACCACCCATTCCCTGCCTTTCTGCCAAGGGTCCCTTGACTCACAGCACTTATTTGGAAATAACTCCCACCCAGCACCTATAGGCATACCTTGTTTAATTGTATTGTGCTTCACAGATGTTATTATTTTATTTATACTTTTTTTAACAAACTGAAGGCAAGACCTTCCACCAGCAAGATTACCACTCACTTTATTGTGGTGGTCTAGAACCAACTTAAATCCTAGGCCTAGCATAGAGTCCTTTTCTAGAACCTGAACTTACTTCTTCACTCCAGTCATTTAGTCCATTCCATCTAGCATTATGTTTTTGTTCCTAATCTCTCTTGGCTTACAGGTCACGGGCCTTACATAGCACCTAGATTGAAACTAAATGATTATTTGCTGAGGGAAAGTAGTTTTCCAGCCTCAAATGAACAGTAACTGCAGAATAGTTTACAGTCCTAAATTCTAACACTGAAAGAAAAAAAAAAAAAAAACCATCCCACGTTATAACTTATGTTTCTTTAAAACTGCAATCGAATCAGAATGAAAGTAGAATTCTTTTGAATTTATGTACAAAAACAATGAAAAACACTAAAGGGTATAAAATGATATAAAAAGGGTATAAATGGCATAAAATTACACAAAAAGATATAAAATGATAGCAACACTTTACATCTTGTGATAGTAATTAAAATTAATGTAGAAACCATTGTGGTCTGCTAGAATGAAGACAAAGTAACCCCGTTGTAGAATGAGGAAAATATTTTAAAAATACAGCTTCCATTAATCACTTGGGGGTTCAATTTGGGAGCTGTAATCCATGAGAACGTAGCCCCAGAGAAGCCATTAATATAAAACAGGATATTTTTATTAGTCTGGTGTAATTAAAACAAAAACGTAGTAAAAGGAAGTGGTGAATAAAAACTTCCAATATCATACAAACATTCGTTTGTTTCCTATTCTTTACTATTTCCATTATAATAAAATAGTTTCATTGGACTTTCATTATTAAATACAGGTTAAGAAATACTGGCTTCTTTTTGTTTTGTTTTGTTTAAAAGTTCATTTTACTTTGCTTATAATGTTTAAGTACTTTTGTGAAGACCGGAATCCTAGAGGCAGAATTGTAATTTACTTTGACAAGTAAAATCCATTTTTAAATTAAGTAGAAATACTCAAACATCTTAAATTATAGATACATAGTCAGTTATTAGACCATTCTGATATTTTGGGGGAACCCTCAAGTAGACAGATTTTGGTAATTTAAAAATAAGAAGGCCAAACTAGAAGAAAACAAGTGAAGAAAGAGGCAAGTCTGAAGCAGGTGTCTTCTTGGGGTTATCAAAGTAATTGCACAAATATCTGGTGACACTGTATTTATATTTAAACATCAGGCAACACCAATATTAAGAAATTGTTACTAAAATTAACTGTATATGGAAGTGATCAAATAAATGGAAGTCACACCATTAAACTCTAAATACATTGAGTTTAAAAATATAACATACTGTAATTCCTGACTTCTTGTGGTTCTTGGAAAGTCCAAAAAATATATTTGAGGTACAGCCACTGTTTTCTGTTTATAATATGCATTAGAAAAATATGATGAAATAAGTGAAGAAATGAACTTCCCCAAATTTCTAAATATACAGTACTTAGCAAGAAGTATTTTTGCCCAAAGTATTTTTGCATCTATTCTAAGCAGATTTTAAAAAGGGGGAAAAAAGACCTTGAATCAACAAGCGCCTCACGGGCCTGGTGATACTCTAATAGTCTTGCAACCAATAGGAAAACTTTCCCTAAACCTGGATTAGCATTTCATCTCTTTATCACAAAACACAGGGCACAAACCAGGATTGCTAACGGTTACCCAAAAGGCAAGAAACCCGGTCCGAGTACCCTGCTGCACTTGGAAACTAAAGCTGCTTTTTAAGGACTTAGAAAAGGATGAAGAATGAGACATTTTAGGGAAGAAAAAAAATGGGATTCACGTCTCCAAGTTATATTTGTAACACGTTTTTGTAGGGAGTTAAACCCGTGAACCAGCCCAGCTAACATGAACACGGGGTGAACAAGGGAATTCGGCCAGAGACTGAAGGGTGAGGGGTGCAGGAGGGACGAGGAGGGGTGAAGGGGCTCTCGTTAGGGCCGACCTAGGGGTGCAGGTTTGGAATGGAGATGGATAGTAAAAGCTAATGGCTGGGGCTGGAGCCGCGATGTCGGATGACGCCTCACCCCACGAGCGCGCGCGAGGGTCTGAGCCGCAGGAGCCAGGCTCTGGGTCCGTTGCCATCTGGGGAGCCCGAGCTCGCCTCCATGTTCGGCGGCCGTGCCCCGGGGCGGGTGGGAGTGGACTCGGTGTCCTAGGCCGCGGGGCCGGGGACAGCGGCCTCACCTGGCCCGAGCGCCCGGCGGGGCGGCTCTGCCCGCGGGGAGGATGCGCTCGGCGTCCCCCTAGGCCTCGCCAGAGCGCCGGGAGTCGCGGGAGCTCCGTGACTCGACCTCCGGGAATGCGATCCGCCTGGGCCTGGAGCTCAGCCACCGGAGCCACCGCCACTGCGGCCTCCCGGCCCGCAGCCCCCCGCCTCACCCGGCTCCCTCGGGGCCCCGCCCACCGCTATGGGCCCCCCACCTCCACCCGCTTCCCGGGGGACACAAACCTGGGGACCGCTACACGGCAGGACCGATCCCCGCGAGGAGACGGCGAGCGGGCGGGCGGCGGGGCCCGCAGCGGCAGCGGCCACCTCGGGCCTCCCCGCGCGGGGCCGCGCCCACCCGCACGCCCTTCCCCCGGGCCGCGGCCCCGGCGCCCCCCTCCCCGGGCGCGCACGGCACCCCCCCGCCCCACGCGCGCGCACGGGCTTCCCCGACCGCGTTGCTCAACCTACTTGCAGCCTCTTCTCAGCGGCCATCACAACATGTCCTGGAAACCGGGGCGGCCCCGGGGCCCTCCGGCGGCCGGCCGCCCCTCGCTCAGCCCTGGGCCGCCGCGGCCGCCGCTAGGGCGCGGGGCGAGCGGGAAGCGCCCCCATGCCGGCCGGCCGGCCGCCCGCCGGGCCACACGCTCCGCGGGCGACAGCGAACCCGGCCGTCCCGCCCGCCTGCTCGCTCCTCGACCTCCCGCCCGCCGCCGCCGCCGCCGCCGCTTCCTCCTCCCCTGCCCTCTTTTCCTTTTCCTCCTCCGCCGCCCCTGGAGCCGAGGCTGGCAAACCAGCACCTGCTGCTGGAGGTCGCCGAGAACTGAAACAGGAAACCCCGAGCCAAGGGGAAAACCCGGGAGGCGTGGAGAGGGGTGAGGGACGCTGCTGGAACCTGTCGGCTCGACTCAGCCGCTGGGGCTGCCGGGGGTTCCCGCGCCTCCTCCCCTCGCGGCCCGATCCCTCCCCCCGCCCAGCCCGGGGGTCCCGACCGCCCCGCGCAGCCCCGGCCAGGGGGGCGCCTCTCCGCTCGGGGGCACGCTCTCCACCCAGCAACAACGCGGATCGTCCCCCGGGTAGGCAGGTTTCCCGTGGCCGCTTTGCTTATTATCGTATACCGTAATGAGGAAAAACCAGAGCCGGCATTAGCAAAACCAGTAAGGGAACTTAAACAAATGAACCTGCTGGGGTTTCACCCAGGGAAAGGGCTTCTTTCAGCAAGGAGACTGGCCTTGTGGGAAATGGCAATGTGTCAACCTCGTGGTGAAACCCGGGATACAGCCAGACTCCCCCCCCGCCCCCGCCCCCAGCTTGGGGGGCGACAGCCCTCTCTCCACACTGAAGTGGGCTCCTGAGTTGCAAACGCCAAACGCACTGCGAGCAGAGAAGCTACTTCGGTGAATTACAACCCCCAGCACAATCAGGATCAACATTTCAGAAACGTTCTAATAATCTTACTTCTCTGGAACTGTCACCAGGTGCCTCTGGAGCCTAGCCTTGGCAGGACGTGTCTGCTTGGGAGAGGGCAGAGAACTTGTGCCACAGCCCACGCCCGTAGCCTGCTTTAAAAGCATGATCTCATTGACGATTCATGAGAGCCAGGTGAGCTAGGTGTTAGACTCCCCTCTATCAGTCAGAAAATCGAGGTTAGAAAAAATTCCCCCAGTGACACAGCTTGAATTTGAAGCAGCCAGATGTTTGCACCCAAAGCGCATACCTGTTTCACTGGACCAGAGTTCATGCCTTTGATAACGCTTTCACTTTCAATAAAAGTATTTGTTGCCTCTCTGAAGTGTTTTCGATAGAACATAGATGCTTTCAGCCTGGATCTGTTGAACTTGCTTGGTCTGCGTAATGGGAGTGATATCCCTGACGCTTCCTGTGGCTCAAACTTTCTATTTTCCAGTTTAATGTTCTCTTTCTAAAACCAAATAAAACAATCTGCCTTTATGGCTCAGTTGAGCAGCCCAGATGTCCCCACCTCTTTGGCCAGCATCGTTGTTCTTCAGCTACTGATGATGGGGTCCCAGCTGAGAGCATTCTGCTGGCTGGTGGCATCCTAACACTGGCCGGGAGATGGAAGGAGAGCTGCCTCCTGAGTCCGCTTTCCACTTTAGAAGGCTAGTCTTGGGGTATATTAGATAAAATAGCTGGCTGGTGGGCTTTTGGGGGGCCATCTGAAAGCTCTCTGGTCCACATTTTAGGATGTCTGGTAACCTGCTCCTGCAGCCAGGTTAGTTTTGATTGGCAAGAAGGGAAGCCTGCTCTGGGAAAGCATTCCCTGTTCACGAAGCCAAACACCCTCGAAGACTCTGGGGCACTATTAGGGAGGGGTCGACTTGGAGAGGCTGGCTGGTGACAACAATAAGTGATGGCATCTATGGCATGCCTTCAGGGGTGCCCGCTAGTTCCCCTATTCTACAGTGTGCCGCGCACGCAATCTACCTTCGTGCCTTCAGTTGACTCAACTGAATTCCATCGTATTGATGAGGCATCGTTATAGACCAAGGCGCCGTATCAGGTCGTTTGGAGGTTAAGAGACATGGATAATTACTCAATTGCTAACATTCAGCAACAGGCTACCGTGTTCCAGGCACGATTTTAAGCACTTTGCGTGTGTCCTCTCATATAAGCTCACACAAAGCCCTGTCAGGGAATAACGATCGCTATTTCCGTTTTGCAGTTGAGGAAACTGAGACCAAGAATACAGTCAGTAAATAACAGTGCGAGGATTAACCTGCAGGCAGTCTGACTCTAGAAGTAGGACCCATTATGTGACTAAGACACTGTCCTCAATGACCTTACCATGTAATTGAGGAGATAAAAACAGTAAGTTAAAAACTAAGAAGACAAGAGCACGCACAAGTGTTAAATGTGTGTCATCGGTAATAAATAAAGTAAGGTCCGGAGGACAGAGGAGTCTCTAGATTGGAATGGTTGGGGAGACTACACGGGAGATGATTCTGGGTTTCAACAGGGGAAATTTAAGCTGGATGATGAAGATGAAGAGTATTTTGATAAGCAGAGAGGAAAAGGAAGGGCATATCAGGGCAACAGCATAAACAAAGAGGACTGCCAGGAAATTTTGAAAATAGGGATTAAAATAAAGCCGGAGGGGTTCCCTGGCAGTGCAGTGGTTAGACTTCAGTGCTCTCAACGCCGTGGCCTGGGTTCGATTCCCAGCCAGGGAACCCCCCCCCCAAAAAAAAAAAAAAGCTGGAAAAGACCAAATTACAGAGAGACTTGAACACAGGGAGGCAGGAACAGGGAGGAAGGGAAGGCGGTAGATCGTCTGAGCTCAGTGTAAACTCTGTACAGTGAGGAGTCTGGGAAGGGTGTTTGACAGAGGTGACACGGAGACCTCCCTGTGTTAGGAAGACCAGTATTGTAATGGGTGCCGGATGGTTTGGAAAGAGGAGGCATTAAATCAGGAAAACAAGTTTGAAGGCCCATAGGGGAGCACTGATGTGAAAAAATGAAGTAACTAGTGAGAGAGTTAGTTAAAAATCACCAAGGCTTGGTGAATGACTGCATACCCTTGATGGAAATGAAATTAAGAAAAAAGAGAAGTCCAAAATGACTTCATGGGTGTAAATGGGAAGCCTATAGCATCACTGACAAAGAAATAAAAGAACAAGTTTGGGGTAGAGGAACTTCTTTTAAAGCAAATGTTAGAATAATTTGTTGTAGGCACGTATTTCTCGTAATAGTGAGATATGCATGTGGAAGTATTTTGTAGTATTATCTAGAAAAGGCAACTAGTTGGGTAAATGAGGCTTTTATCTGCTATTGAGACGGTAAATATGAAAATTTTCAGTAGTCATTATTAGAAAGAAAATTTCTTAAAGATAAAATGCTTCTATGGCTCTGAGATAAATGAGCATTGGGGAATTTCTCTTTACTCCAAGCTATATTTACTTCTCACAGGAAAAGACAATATATAACTAAGAAATTCCATGTTCTCAGAGAATATAAGATGGCTGAAGGAAAAGTTAGAAATCATTTTTTCTGACCCTACTTTTCATTTTGCAGATGGTAAAATCAAGGGTCAGATTTTCGGTGTCTGATAGTAAAACTTCAAAATAGGCATCAGGCCAAGATGTCACATTTGTATGACCAATTCTGGATAGCCAATTTGTTTTTGAGTTATAAAATCAAGTCTGGACTTCGAGTTCTGACTCTGAATTACACATAATTAAAGAATTTGAGGGGCTGTGGCTCCATAAGGGGCAAAGCCTTGGGCAACCTCAATAATTAAAAGCAAATGCTTTGGAAAGAACAGGCTGGGGACAGGTGGTGGGAGGGAGAATGGTTAGCAAGGGCAGCACTTCTTTCTTAAATACAGCTCTCTCTCAAGTAGGCTGCTGCAAACCTAGATCACATTTGAATCTTAAAAGACAGAGTTTCCGATCCCACCATATCCCACCTGGCTGCCCCAACCTGGAACTTTCAGAGCCCACCACCTGATCTAAGACCTCCAGAGGCTGTAGCTCACCCTCATGTTCAAAACTGGCACACACCCCTGGCGGGAACCCAGTGGCTACACTTGGGGATCCAAGAGAATAATTTCTCCTGCTCTCCTGCCTCTACCATTTCTGCCAGAACACTTACCTTAGTTGAAACGGTGTCAAATAGTCCCTCCAAAGCCCTTTCATTTCCAGCTCTTTGGTCAGCACATGATTTCCTCCAGCTGAAGAGCTTCACCATGTAGCTGTGGTTTTCATTCACAGTTTCTTTCACAGCTTTCAGAGAAGTTCTGGTTAATTCCAACGACCTATGGTGGAATGCTTCTTTAACGTCATTACCCTAAGCAACCAGTTCCTAAGCATGTGATCTATATAAGACAGAAACATCAGGATAAAACTCAACTCTTGCCCGTGTGCTTATTGACTGGTGAGAGTTGCTTTTTAGTACTGAGTTCTTAGGGAAAGGAAACTAGAGAACACGAGATAGGTGCTGTTGACCAATCCTAGGACTTCTTTCTTTTCATGAGTTACCACAAGATTCCATACCAGCAGCATGACTCTATTTCAGGATTTGTGGGAGGCCTCCAGTACAGCAAGGTTTTCAATATGCTTGTGTCTGATTCTACCTGAATCAGACAGCATGGCTGCCCTACTTTTCTCACGTTTGGCCAGCACAGAGATTTTGAGAACAATAAACACTCCTAATGTAGAATTTTAAAAATGTATCTAAGGTGGCACTTTGCCATTTTCACAAGGACCACATCTGTCACTGCAGTTTACCCTGCCCAGAAATTTTAAAATTTTTGTTTCAACGTGGAATTCCAATTGTACCAAAAATATTATCATCACCTGTGCAAGTGTCTGTTGTTTTAAAAGGAAATTGGTATACAGAAATATAAATATGAAGATAGCTGGAAACAGAATTATAGAATGTTCAGGTTAGAGTACATATTACATTTAAAAACTGTGTAACAAGAATATTAAATATGGCATTATTTGTAAAGGGAAAAACATTAGAACCAAACTAAATGTCCATTAAAACCACAGAGGGTGCCAAAAATGCATACAAATTTTAAGAAAGGAAAAAACTGTATTAAAATTATAATATTCAATATACACCAATAACAAGACGAATACAAGTCACGTTTGACTTTCGCAATTACAAGAGGTGCTCAAAGTGGTCACCACCAGCATCTATCTAAAACATAGATAACATCTCTTAAAATGTGTGTGCATTGTTTGGCACCTCGGTATTTAAATAAATTGTAGTATTTTCAGACATTAAATGCCATTGACCTAGTAAAAGGAATGAAGTGCTTTATGTGTATGGAATAAACTTCAAGATCCATTGTTTACAGAAAAAGTAAGGTGAAGACCAGTGTATATAGTAAGCTACCATTTGTGTGAAGAAAAGACTAGCTCTGCGTTTGCTTGTACAAGGGCTGCCTGGAAAGTATCCAGCCATGCAATATGAAAAATAGAGGCATTTGTGGCTGGGTTTTTTTCTAGACTGAATAAGGAAACATCTTTTTTTTCATATAGTCTCACAAACATAAGGAAGAGGAAGTTGAAGGAATCCTGTGAGTTGCACGTGTGGAGCCTGGGGCTTCCCAGCCAGAGGAAAGATTCCTGCAATCATGTGGAAGGGGAGATCCCATAGTTGCTAAAGGATTCCCAGCCAGCATTAGGGGATTAGTCACTGATTGTATAACTTAATTGTCAAAGGCTCCCAATGTAGATTCTAGAAGATTTTTTGATGGGAACTGCTTTAACTAAGGGGAACGTTGAGGGAAGTTCTCATCTGCAGATAGGAGAGAAGTTCACATGAAGTGCAGGCGTCACAGAAAGTAAGCAGTCCGCATGGGGCAGAAGGAGCGTGTTTGTCATCATACTTATGACTTAGAGTTATATTTGCTCATTTGTTGTATTGTGTTTCCCCACATCAGAAAGTAAGCTCCCTGAGGCCAGGAGCTCTGTCTGTCTTGCTCCCTGCAGCATCCGCAGTCCCCCTGTGCCTGGCACATGGAAGGCACTTGGGTTGATTCTAGACTCCTGGAACTAGGGACCGCCACACCCAGTGAGTCACCAGCCTGTGGCTGCTTATTTGGATGTTCATCTCTTAGGAGGTAGTAAAGACATGGCCGTGGGGACCGGGATTCAGGACTCCAGTCCCTGAAACAGTGGGCAAAGCAAAATTCAAATCTCAAAGGAACGGGGACAATACCTAAGCATGTGGGGACAGGGCAAGGAAACAACTACCCAACTGGCAGAACAAGGTAGGGGCATGGCTTAAAAAAAAAGAAAAAGAACAACCAGTAAGGAAATTAAAACAACAACAAGAGCAATGTCCCAAACAAATAACAAACATCACAACAATAAAACGGAAGAGACGGCCCTAGAATCAGAGCTGCAGTTTACAGGAGAGCAGGATTAGCAGCAGAGTAGTCTGCTGCTGGGGGGTCACTGTACCCCTGCAGGGCCGGGAGACTGGAGTGAGCAAGTCACTGACTTAGGGTCTAGGTTGGCTTCAGTGTCTAGGACAGGACACAGGTAAGTGAGCCTCATTGCCAAGGTCATGGGGCATGAGCAGAAATGGCTGACCTACATGGTTTCAAGCACTCACTCCCAAGCTTAGAGTGGAAGTTAAGGGGAAATTTACATTGTCAGCTATTTTTGTTGGAAGGTGGATGTTTTCGGGGACATTCAGCCAAAAAAAACCATGCAGGAATCAGAAATAAGGAATCCAGTCAGGCAGGAAATGTGAAGCCTAGGTAGAAGATGATTGACACTAAAGAGATAAACATTCTAGAGCTATCTGATGGCTTTCAATGGTTTGGATAGGTCGGATTTTAGAGAAACTATTTGTCTTCCGTCTTCTCTATTCTCTGGCCCTTTGAGCGCACACAGATTGTAACAGATTTTGTGAGCAGAGGTAGAGTCAGGCTGTATATACCCTGGGTTGGTAGTAAAGCCATCCATCTCTTCCCATGTCTCAGGGACCTTCAGTGTGGTCAAAACATTTACGTTATATGAAACAATGTGAGTTGTCCCGTGAAATGTATTTCCAGCTCCTTAGTCATCTGTGACCTCCTCCTGTAGAACCCTGGCTCACTGAGAAGAGCTATGCCACCTGGGTCATTCTTACACACATCTGCTTTGAAAAGTGAGCATTCTCTGTCCTCGGCTATTCCTTCCTTTTTAATGGGGCCCTTGCTGGAGCAATGCAGAAATTTGTCGTTTTATTTTGGATCACTATAAGAGACAGTTAAATGTTCAGTAAGCTTTGTCAAGGACGATTTGCTTATTAGAAGATACTGTCCTGACAAAATGTGTTGTCACCACTTTCTGTAGTTTACTTTGCTAAAATGTATGTCTGCAAGACCATTTGAGAGTGTTGGTAGGACTGGATCTATACAATTACTTGCATTGTCTTGGGGGTCAAATATTGATGTACACCAGAAGGAGCTGGCATTTTCTAAGACCCTTACATATGTAGCCTACCCATGGTGAGACTGAGACTCAAACACTTCAGCCATATGGGCTGGAACGAGGGTTAATAAAGGTGGATTTCTCTGGCTTTTGTATCTAGTATGTTTCAGTATTCTAATGTATTATTTTAAATTATAAAAGAATACATGCTCATTGTAGAAATTTTATTTATTTATTTATTTATGTTTGGTTGGTTCCCTGAGCGGGGATCGAACCCAGGCTGCGGTGGTGAGAGCGCCGAAGCCTGGCCACTGCTCCACCAGGCACAATAAAACATAAGGTTTCAAACCTACAAGTTATCTCTCATCTCATCAACCAGAGATAATCACCACCTTTACAATGTTTTCATTTTCTTCCACTTTGCAACTCTATTCTACTGCCTTTCTTGATTTAATGGAATCAAATCTGTGCATGCTGCATTCTACCACTGGAACTGGAACCATAAAATAAAAGACATGGTCCACATCTTAAATAAACCAGACATTTTCTCAGAAAGGTCAGATATACATTAAAAAAAAAAATCTAGAGAAAACACTAAATTAAATATAATCCAGTACCAAACTTGCCTGAGCCAGGGGCTCCCTCAGTCAGCTGTGATTCTTAGGATGCGGGTCTCTAACTACTTCTCTGTCTACCTTAGGAATTCATTCATTCAGCAAATGTTTATTGAGCACTTACTGTGTGGCTGGCACTGTTAGGATGCACCGCCACTTCGGGAGGCGGACTTGGAGAACTCCTGAGCGGAAGGCAGGTACTGCTTCTCTCAGTCCACCTTGTACACTGGCAACTTCTCATCTTCTATGGGTCACACTGGCCTTCTTGTTCTCCCTGTTGTGCCCTCTCCGAAGTGTTTGTTCAGCGCTGCCAATGTCTGCGCACGGTGGCAAGTTCGCGAACTTAAGTGTCAGATTTGGAGGACGACGGCAGCTCTGATGGTCACTCCTGAAAGAGTTCCAAAACGGCTCTGAAGGGTGGACTAGGCGCTGGTGTTGGTGCACATCTTCCCAAGGGGAGGACTTCGAAGGTGACGGTAGTGATACTCAGCAGTGAGGTGTGGAGCATTTTTTCTAGGTTGAGTTCGTGAAATTAGTTGTCCCAACTCGTATCCAGATAGGATGCATATATAATGGGAATTCATCTGAAGAGGAAAATGCAGGAAAGTGTATTTCAATTAGGTAAAAGGAGATCAGATGTGACATCGGTATGGGGAGATATCACAGGAAACCCAGACAGACAGTAGACATGTAGGTGATGCTTTGTTCAGAAGCCACCAAATGGGCACCACAGTGACACAAATGGGTGACAGAAGTCTTAGCTATCCAGGTATCTGCTGCATGTTATAATCAGCCAGAAGCATATTATCAAATCCACTTGTCATTTCCATAATGGATTCTGTCTCACTCTGCCTTCTATGTCACCACCTCTCTCCGGTTCCTCCTTACCCCTTCTAATCGGTCTCTCTGGGACTTTCTTTTTCTGCCCACTCCTGCAAGGAATTCCTCTTTGATCCATTATCTTTTGGCTTTGCACACACCTCCTGGGTTTCCTCACCCATACCTGTGCCATTAACTGCTACCTATATTCGGATGTTTGCCAAATCCATCGCCACAGCACTGAGTAGGTGCACAATAAAAGCACCCAGCACTGAGTAGGTGCACAATAAAAGCAGCTTTTTATTTATTCAAAATGAATAAATGACTTTTGTATGGGGAGTAGTGGTTTCTACGGTGTGTAGCCATTGTTGCAGGTGCGGGAAAAGTTTCCTGCTCCGATAGAGCTTGTATGATATATGTACCTAGCATGCAATTAAATAAATAACATGAAAATAAATAACGGACAAATAAACAACCTAGGTTCACATGATGGCGAGTGTTCTGAAGAAATAGCTCAGAGCGGAGGACTAGCGGGTTTGGGACTGCCTTGCGGGTCGCAATCGCGTGGGAGCTGCAGGGCCAGAAGGGGCCAGAGACGAAAGGCACATTCGAGGCGGAGAAGATGCCGAGTGAAGGAGCCTGCAGGCGGTGTAAGCGGAGCTTCTAAGGGGAGGACGAGGGGTAGTTCAGCGGGCATGGCTGAGAGGGAGGGGCTCGGCCCGGAGTGGGACCTCGGCCGGGGTGGAGGCCCGACCCTTCGGGCGGGTCCTGTACTCACCCGTTGACCCCGGGCCTCCTGTCTGCCCCACCCTCCTGCAGCCCCGCCCCTCTTCCTTACTGTACCAGCATGGCCGTCCTCAGCACGAGAGCTGGTGACTCTTCCTTGCCCTTGGTGAACCGCACTGGCAGTTATCAAAAGGTTCCATGCTTACGTTTACCTGCGGGCTTCCCCAGGCTGCTGTGACACCTTTCCTTGAATACTTTGTGAACAAAGACAGCTCAGCAATTCGCTCCCGTTCTAGAAAGCCTTCTCGGAGCTCATCTCTCTGGGTTAGATGTCCCTCGTCTGTGCTCCCAGAGTCCTATGTGCTAACCAAGGCACAGAAAAGTTGAGTAATTTCCCCCAAACTACGTGACGGAGCCAGAATTTGAACCCAGGCAGTTCAGCTCCCACTCTTAACCACTGTGCTCCAGTCCCTCCCTCCGAAGGCTGCTGGTTGAACTACACGGGATGATGCCCACCCAGTGCTTAGCACAAGCCCTGACATTTGGAAAATATTAATAGTAAATGTTAGCTCTAATTACACACACAATCTCAGCCCATGAGAAGCTTGTCATCAAATGAGGGCGTTAGAAGTCGAGTAAGTAGATGAATAAGATGGAGAAAACTATTTGAATACCTCAAAAGATCTCTGGTATAGTTTTAACTGCATCTCTCATTTGCATCCCTGTCTGTAAAGTGCGTGCCACTTAGTAACAGCAATGATGATACGCTTTGAAAAAGGAAATACGAAAAGGAGGAGCAGATCTTACCGGAAACACAGTAAATTCCATTTCAGACATGTTGAATTCGTCTTCTGGAGGTGCTCCTCGAACATCCAATTAGAGACGACCAACAGGCTGGAAAAAATTCATCCTGTTACTTAAGTATCATCTTAGATTCTTCTCTTTTCTTACTTCCTCATCTAATCTGGTAACAAGGCCTGGTTGATTCTGCTTTCAAAATATATCTGTAATCCACCCTCTTTTCTCCGTTGCCCCCACTCTGACTCCAACCACCATGTTTCTCTTTGCCTCATCTTCTTCATCTGTAAATGGAGATGCTCATAGTGCTTACTCCATAGCGTTGTTGGGAGCCTTAAATAAGGTATGTAAAGCATTCAGAATGCTACCCAGCATGTAGAAGGAGGAGGGACCAAAAAGTAGAGAGAGGACCAAGATATAATAGTATGGGGCCATAGAATGTTTCTAGAAGAAAAGTAGTTATCAGAGGTTAAGAAGATTGGGAACTTCCAAGCACGCGATGTTTTGTTAGGATGTGTTAGTAAGAGTGGTGAAATAGAAAGTTGAACACGGTGGTTCCACACAATCCGTTAATCAAAAAAGCCTATATAATGATTGTGTACAGAAAGGTTGAGTCAATTAGGGTCTCTTGGTTAGAAGAAATGAGATTTAGCTAGAATCTAGTTGACTCAGGTCACCTCTGTTGAGTCAAAATTTTTTGTGTCAGGCTACCTCGTAGATTGCTGACCAGTCTGTGGATTGGTTTCCGTTGGGGGTCGGTCAGCTGCCCAACCCTTTGCAATCAGTGGAGACCGGAGAGAGAGGTGTGAACAAGCCACTGGCCATAGCTGCCCTGTCAGCAGGGCCTCATATTGGAGCAGTTACCCTGCCATTAAACGTGGCTCTGATTGCTTCTCAGCCTTTTGGCTAAGATCAAGTGTAAAAGTGGCTCTGGGCTCTGGGCATGGCCAACACCACAAGTGACTCTTACGGTTGAGAGATACAGTTATTTTGAAGAAAGGTATGAGGTTTGAAGTCTAATGCCTGGTTTTCAGTCCCCGTAATCCAGTTCCACTTTGAACCTGCTTGGTGCCTTGAGCAAGTTAGTAAATTTCTCTAAGGCCTGGATTCTCTTTTCTTAAGTGAATAGGTTCACAATTTCACATGTGTTTGCTTGGGAAAGCTCTGCGTAAACCTAACGACCTTGAATCACCCAGGTCCCCAGTAACCTTTATACTTGGTAAGAGAGATGGTCTTAAGTGAATGGCTAAGTTAGTTACTGAAACTTTTGCTTTAAGTGGCTCAACTCTCAGTGAATATGACAAAGATATAATTCCAACAAAAGATTTTTCTCTTTCTTCAGAGGTAGAGAAAGAAGAAATTCGTTAATGCTAAGGAGTGATAATGGCCAACTCCAGCAAGAACAGTCTACACATGCACCATTTACTGCTATGAATATATCCCCTAAGAAGTAGGGTGAAATGGGATAAAAGAGCTAGTCAAGGCTTCACTTCAAAGAAACAGGACGTTTCAAAGGAACTCGGACAAGAAAGTGGGAAGAGAAGGAATACAATGAGGGAAGATCCTAGGATTCCAAAGCTGTTCTCAGTGGATGAGACTTGCTGCCTCAAGCACCCCAATGGGCAGTCAGGACGGAGAAAGAATAGACTGGAAGCCATAGTATGGTCGGCTGGCTCTAGGACAGACAAGTAAGAGGGAACAGTTAAATGTTGATGCACATCACATGTCCATACCTAGTTATTGCCGCTTGGAAATACATTCCGGAATTCAAAATGAAAATGCCCAAATCCGACAGCAAATGTATTTGCCAGGGCTGCCAACTGCCTTGTGGTGCTTAAGTTTCTATGTTTTCTCCTGTCTTAACCTTGAAGAAACTCCTCCCCTTCTCGGGCTATCCTATGTAGCTCGAGAAAGAACTCAGAATCTCAGAACTCAGGCCTGTGCTGGGAAGGTGATCCCTGATGGCGGAATTCCAAGGACGCCTTTGCTTCTCGGGGTCATCATGGTGCACCCAAGTTTCATCACCTGTAATGATCTTCTTTAAGAAGTCCTCACCTTCTTTTTGAAAAATTTCAAAAAAAAAAAATTGGAGGAATTTTTCCTGCTGTTAAGAATTCAATCACAACATGCTATTTGAACCCAATGTCTGAATACTTTTCCATTTCCATGTGCACTGAGTGAAAAATGTGAGCATCTGTGTGAGCAAGGTCAGGAATGGTGGAGGGGAGAGGCCATGTGACTGCACAGGACTGATTATGTCCAGATATGTCTAATGTACAAAAAAAATTAAAGTGGAGGCAAAATTTATCATTCTGTCCTCCTATTATAAAATCCTTTTGTGTTTAAGATTTGCCAAGATTAGGTGGCATTACATGTAATACTAATGCTACTAATAATAAAAACAAAGAAGGAGTGACAACCTAAATATTTCATTTATTCTAGATTTTTGTTGTTAGATTTCTGCCTAGATCTCTGACAGTGCATATATGCAGGAAGAGGCGGCAATCTCCTTTCGCCACCAGTGGAATATTTTTGTGGTCCATAACTAGGCTGTAAATCACAAGCTCTCTTATCAGAGCTATCTAATAGTCATTTCACAATTGATTATTAATGCCAGTTGTGACGCAGATGCATGCCATGTGTAAAAATTTCTAGTATCCATGGCCCCTGTCCCTCCTACCCCAACTGGTAGAGCTAACTCAGAAGTCGGAAATTATAAACCCGGTGGGGATTACAGCATCCTCTACAGCCCGGGAGATTTTTGCCCATATGTTCGTGGTTGTTCCATAGAGAGACCATATTTTCTCAAGCGATGCGAATAAAGGAGTGAGTGGCCTTTCGTTGGTGCTTACTCAGTCTCCGTCCTTCCTGTGAGTCATTATTGTTTTCCAGCCAGATGCTGTGGCCAGCCTTGCTTTCAATGTGTCATTTTCATTCATTTGGAAACTAAAGAGCTGTGCTCTGCACCATGTCCTTAGTAAAGTCAGCAAACTCAGCTCTGCTGGATTGAAATGCAGCGAAGCATTTGCAGCTCGTGCAAAGTGCTGCAGGCTGCCCATCTGAGCCCAGTAGCCAGGGTGAGCTTGAAGGCCCCTCCAGAAGGGCGTGAGGGCTGGATGCTTGGGGTTGGTAACACCTCAAGGCCAGCCTTGGCAAGAAAGCTACCTCTCTTTCCTGTGACTGGGAGGTGCAGAGTGTGGCACGTGGAGAGGTGTGGGCTGGTAGAACTCACTGTAAAATGGTGATGTGATATTTATCCCTAAATCCTTTACGGGATGGGCACCTTGTAAGGGGTAAAATGCATTAATACATATAAAACACACACAGATAGGCTGACCAGACATGCTATTTTGAACGGGACAGATAACAACGGTCCTGTCCCGTTTCCCATGGTACGTCTGGTCAGCCTCGTCTCACTGGGCTGAATTCAAGGTGTCAGAAGGCCTGACATCTCTATCTAGGGCCTGATGTGTCAGTGGTTTCTGTGGCTGGTTGAGATTGATATGTGCTGTGAAAATAAAAACAAACAAACGCTAGCAGCCAGACTGTCATCCTATTATTAACATGTACATAAGCTCTGTCGGCACACACCGGCATGATGGTTTCTACCTCTACAGGGAAATGGATCAGAGAATCGCAAGTTACAGAGTCTAGGGGACACGGAGGGCGGAGGAGAGAACTTGTTCTTCCTTCATCCAACTTTTCGGAACTAAAAAGAATTTAAAAATTGGAGAGAACCATCACGAGCATATATACCATCAGCAATGTGGGTTGTAAAATGAATCTCAACCTTGTATTTATAGTTTGATGTCACACATACAAAATCTTATTTTTCCTTCGTTAAGCGAGAACCAGCAAAAACCACAAAATTACGAACATCTTGGTCTATAACTCTATTACTGATGGCAGTACGATGCTGTCCTCTCCTCCTGGCTGATGTCCTGCCTGCATGTCAGCATGGCGTTTCCTTGTGGCATCCCTCACACAGCCTTCTATCATTGCCTGCACATTTCCCTTCTCTCCTAACTTGCACAATGTTTGGTGGCCACGATGTCTTTCCCAGTAAGTCATATTGCTGAGAACATTGTCAAAGCAAAAGTTTTTATCTTTTTCTTTACCTGACAAACCCGTCAGCTACTACCTTTTGGAGTTTCTTTTCTTTCCCTTCTTTCACATCACAACCTCTTCTGCTTCAGAAGTCCTGGAGAATGAGTCACCAGGATCCCAGAGAAACTCTCACAACATTGGGTTTGGACTGCAGAACCCACGTTTCTCCTTCTCTTTCACCATGAAAATAAAATCAAGTGGTATTACCCAGCTCTGGTAGAGTTATGCAGCCAAGAGTAACATCACAGATTTCCTCTGAATGTATTTTGGATCCACGCTAACATTCATTAATTTATTTGCTTGTCAGTTCCAATATGAGTCATAGCAAGTTGGAGTAGTTTATATTTTGAAGGGTTTATTGGCCTTTAATGTGGCTCCTTCTTAGGGAAGTTATGTTTCAAGACCAGCCCTTGTTACAATAAGCGTGGGTACAGTATGTGGTGGTCCCTCTGTGAGGAAACCTGGTACCTCCCTCCCCTTCCTGCTGCGTAGTGATCCAGCCTCAGGTCTGGTTCCCATCCTTCGATGTGTACAGTAGAGACCATGGATTCTAGAAGGACATTGTAATAGGACATCACAGAGAGTGGTATGAGGAACAAATGTTATTCCAGATGTGCAAATATGTCCAGATAAAATAGGAAATTGATTGTCCAAGGAAGGACGTGTGGCTGTTGAATCTCCTGAATTGTCTGGGTTAAAGCTTTTAGATGAGAGTTTTGGAGAGCGGGTGGGGAGTGGCTGCTAAAACTGGAAGAAATATGGGAGCCACTAGGCAATGCTAAGAAATCAGAAGCAATCCTGCAACATACTAAAGCAAAAAAAAAAAAAAAAAGAAAAAGAAAAGAAAAAAAAGAAAAATATGTATTATTAAAAGTAGTAAGAGCATTAAAAGTGATGAGAAACTAGGTAACATAGGCTTTTGAATATTGTCAAAACATTAAAATGTGAAAATTAAGTAGTAAGGAAGACAAAATAGACTAAACATAGTTAATTAAGGTAAAAGAAAACCATTACATGCACAAAAGATATTTAAAAAATAAATATAGGGGGATCATTTAATAAATGTCTAGCCACTATAATGTTTACCTGAAACTAATATAAAATAATATTGAATGTCAATTGTAATTGAAAAATAAAAAATAATAAAAAAGAAAACTAACCAAAATAAAAATATATAAAGTAAATATAATAATATAATATGTTAAAATAATGCAGTTAAGCCAAAGAATTCTGAAAAGTAAAAATCCAGTGAGTTAAAAATGACAGTGAAAATGGGTAACAGACAAAAATTTTAGGAATGACATCTCCATGTGGGGACAAATCTTCAAAACTACCATGATGAGGCCACCTATTTTCAAGGTAAGGCCCCAGGTGGCTGAAGGCCAAGAGCAAAGACCTGTGGCTTCTCACCTGCCCCTTTCGCTGCTGGGTCCCATCCGGGTCCACTTGTCCACTTGGTTCAATGCTCTGTGCTGTGGGACAGCTGTGCTGACCTACGCTACAGCCTGGCCACCTAGGTTACAGCCTGGCCGGATGTACCAACAGCCTCCGATGCCAGACAACCAGTGTTGCCCAAGGTGGGGATGGAGGACAGGCTCCCAAGATACCCAGGAGTACGTAATGTCTTAAGGTGTCTCAGGTTTAAAATACTTAACCCTTTCACTGTGTTAATTGACTTCAAGCTTTTTTTTTCCTCCAAAATGTGTCAAAAAGCCATAAAAATTAAAAAGTTGATATTTTGACTTTCTTACACATTTAATAATAATATTTTGAGCTGCTTTGTATATAAATGACATTATTTTTATTTTAAATTTTTGTTATATGATAATACATTTGCCATTATATTGAATTTGAGCAAAAAACATTCAAAACCTACTATGTGGCATCAATTAGATTTAAGTATAGATAAATTAGACTCTAATGGCATTGATGACATAAAAACTTGATTACAAAATGTTACACAACATGGCATACAAAACATCTTTGTTGGTGACAGTGCAAGCCACAGGAAAACGTATTAAGAAATCTTCTAAGTGGAGAAAAATCCTTGAAACAGTTTCACACTGAGTAACAATTTTATAATAATTACAGTATTTATATTTTTAAGTAAATACAAGTGAAGGTGGTACATTTTATTTAAATAAATGATTACATTAAAGTATAAAAATTTTCTATTGCACTCATTCTTGAAAAATACAAAACTACAGAAAAGTGTACACACAGTAGAAGGAAAATTTTTTTTAGCTCATGGGGTAAACTCGAGCGCCAAAATCAGTGGATGGAAAAAAATTTTTTTTAATATAATGGATGGAAATATTCACTCGGACGTATCCGAACGTCGTTGCAAAAGTGTTCACAGACAGGTGCATTTGGGCTTTCCTATCGCCTTAACCATCGGCCTGTTGCACCATGAAATTGTCTCACCAGCTGCTGAAAGCTCGTTGTGGCACTGAGTGTACTCTAAGAATGTTTCCCTGCAGTGGAACTGTGGGCGGAGCTAATGCCAGAGAAGAGGGTTAAACCGGGGTAGAAAGGCAGTTAGCTGGAATTCAGGGTGGGGCACGAGGCAGATCCCACACATCCTGCTCCTGAGCTACTGTTTCTCACTTGCTCAACTCTGGACACATGTTTTACACTACAGTAGTTCACTCCTAATGCAATGGCCTAAATTTAAATGACTTTCAATACTGAAGAAATGTTTGCCTGATTCAAAACTCATTAGGGTTTAGAGAAATGACTTGCAGTTTTCATTGCTTCATGGAAACGTGCCAAATCATGTCACTTCGTTTGTACATGTTGTTGTACTCAGATGGCTTTACATATGCTGTATGTGTAAAAATATTTCTAGTCTTTTTTTTCTGGAACCAATTCTGTAGCCAAAATTGTAGTACTATGTGCATTGTTTTATGAGTGTTTCAAGGGATTATTTAAAGATGTATTCATGTAGGGGCGATCTTTTTTTCCTCAAATATGTAATACCTCCTGCTCCATCTTCCCTCACATTTGATGGTCTTGCTACCTCCTCTACTGAAAAATTGAGGCAAATGTGAGAGATATAACACTACCTCCCATGATCACGTTTAACCAATTGCATTCATCTCTGCCCCTAAACTCTGCCTTTTACCCTCAGGATGAGTGGGGAACCCTCAGTGTTCCTAGCTTTTCCACTTGGCTCCTGGAGCCATCCCCCTGTTCCCTATTCAAGGACATTTCTCCAGCAATTGTCCCTTCTCTTCCTTGGAGCATCACTTTTTGTCTCTTCATTAGAGCATACGCATCAGCACGTAAGACCCAACATAAGACACCATTTCCCTGTCACCCTACACCCTGTTCTTCTTCGCTCAGCAACCAGCATGATCCTGTGACATCATGTGATTCTTCTACTAGAAATCATCTGATGGCTTCCCATCTCAGTCACAGGAAAGGGCAAAATCTTTAAAATGGCCAGCAAGGCCCAACTTAACTCCCCCTTCCCCACACCTCATCTCCTTTCCCCTCCTCATCCGCTCTGCTTCAGCCATGTGGGGCTCCTTGCTGTTTCTTGAACATGCCAAGAGTGTTCCCAACTCAGGGCCTTCACGTCTGCCTTCTCCCTTCTGGAATGCACTTCCCTAGACATCCTGTTTCCTTACCTCCAAGGACTTTTCTCCAATAGCACTTTCTCGGTGAGTTCTAGCTTGGCCACCTTATTTAAAATTGCACGCTCCCCTCCCCACGCTCCACCAGCACCCCCACCCAGCATTTATCATCTTCCAATATACAATGTAAGTATTTGTTCATTGATTGATTTATCTATATGTTTATTTATTATTTCTGTTTTTCCTCCACTAGTATATAAACATCATGGAGGCAGAAATGTGTACGGGGTATGATAATATGGTGGATATTTAAATTAAAAAATTTATTACAGTAAAAGGCACATTGCCATGAACCCCCCTCAGAATACACTCCCCCTCGCTTTGAACACACGTACCCCATGGTTCCTGCCACTTTCCGAGGCCGTTCCAGAAGTCCTTGTTCATGAGTGTCTTTAGTGGCACTGTCGTGGCCACCTCGGTGTCCTGCATCAATTCAGGTCACATGTCGCTTCAAGTACAGCCATTTCTGTCAGATAAAAACATGACGGTGTGTCCTCATCCACCTTACTCACCGGATCTGGCACTGTGGACTTCTGGCTCTTCCCCAAAGTCAAAATGACCATGAAATGAATCGATGCAGGACATCAAGGCGGTCACAACAGCGCAACTAAAGACGCTCATGGCAGAGGACTTCCAGAACTGCTTCAGAAAGTGGCAAGAATGATGGGGTACGTGCGTTTGAAGTGAGGGGGAGGATTTTGAGGGGGGTCAATGGCAATGTGTCTTTTATTATAATACATTTTTAAAATTTAAACATTCACTATATATATTTTTTCTCACACCTCGTATCTACTGCTCAGTAAAGGGGCTGATACACAGTAGCCCCTCAGTATTTGTCATTTAAATAAATAAAGAGGTAAACTCCATAAGAGCAGGGACCTTGTTGACTGTCCATCGCTCACCCGCCAGTGGCTCACAGGACACTGTTGGGCTCACAATAATTTTTCGGTCACTAGTTGTTGAATGAATGGGTCAATGAATCAAAATGCAAACTAAGAACAACTGTGCAGTACCATCTCAGGGCCCTGAGCCACCATCCTCCCCACAGCACCTCTGAGTTGGCTATCCAAACTCTTTGGTTTTACCTTCCGTTGGCTCCGAAATGATCCCAGATGAAAACATGATTAATTTATGGACTTCAGTCTTAGCTTCCAAAGGATGGGGGTGAGCCTGGGGAGAAGGGAGGTTGTGGGCCTGGGAGGGCAGTAAGAAAGGGTTGGGATTGTAACCGCAAGGCCAGTAATTTTGCCCTGACTTTTATCTATTGGGTGGAATTTACTTATTCATTCAAGAAATATTCATAGAATTTCATCTCTGTGCTGGACTCTAGAGATACCATTCATTCATTCATCCTTTCATTGTACAATGCTGAATGTCGCCCCTATTCCTGCAGCTCCAAGATGTCCCTGAATAGTGATAATATAGTGAGCGCCCAGACACCACCTCTTCCTGGAGGGAGGGGGTAGCTGGGAGGGGCTCATTCAAGTTAAGATTAGGGTTCACTGGGAGTCCTACCAGATCCACAGGGTACTTTGAGTCACCCCCCCACACACCCCTCAAAACAAGCAATGCCCCAGACTGTCCTGGGTTTTAAGCTTTCTTTAAACGTGGATGCTACCTGACTTTCTTTTGATGATAAAAGTATTAGAGCTCAGGTTCACCAGGCAACGGTCTTTATTCATTATCCTTGGTTGTCAGTATCTTATCTGACCTTAAAGACTGGGAGATTGATGTCCTTCTGTTCTGCTACTTTAAGAATCTTAATCTTTAGCATTTCTTTTGTTTCTGGTGGTGAAATTTGTATATTTAGAGCCAGAACTAGATTATGAACAGAATCTTTTCTGGAACATCCTTTAGCTAAATCTAAGAGAGTGCTTGTGCATAGGTTTCCGGTAGCTATCTATTGCATTCAGTGTTTTTTCCTTCCTGCAGGCACCGTCCTTATCTTTTTCTTGATTCTATTTTCCTGGGTAGTAAAAGCCTCTCCAAAAAACCCCCAAAAAACAAAAAATGCCACCCAAAAAAACCTGGCAAAAAAACAATCCCATAGTAGGAGATAGATTCTCCCTCTTCACTGGTGTGAGTGCAAGTGAGGGTTGAAGATACAGCTTATTCTTTTCAAAAGCCCAATTGTGAAAGGAAGACAAAACAGGGTAAGCCCACGGCCATGGAGCTAAGGGTGAACTTCTAGGACAGGATGGGTACAACTGTACCATGCGTGCTTGGCCCGCGGGGAGCCCACTGAGGCAGAGATTCAGAATACACAGAAGAGCGAGGAGACAACGTCCAAATTTTGCCGTGTATGATGTGCTCCTGGGCACAAAGCGTACCCACGATTTTAGCTCAAACTGTCAGGGGAAAATACACTTTTGTTTTAATTTTTTTTTTTTAATATGTGGGTAGCTCCCTGGCTGGGAATCGAACCCAGGCCGCAGCATTGACAGCGCCGAAGCCTTAAGCCACTACACCACCAGGGAACTCCCTGTTTTAATTTTTTAATACACATTTTTATTCATTTATATTTAGGTACTTGTCTTTTGTATTATAAAGAAATTTTAGCATTTATTTTCGTAATCTATTATGGTACAAGAAATTTTTATGTAACAAATAATTACAAAGCACAAGCACAGATACAAGGTACAAGAGATTTTATGTATTAAATTTCTTTTATACAGAAAAAACCTGATTATCGTATTCCAGGGTATTATTTTGCATACAGATATGGTCATTGATTTCGAGAGTTACACTTTTAACTCATAAGCATAAATTAAAGAATTAAGAACATTTGTATAAGTGCGGAATTCGTACTACCCATGTATAATGCACATCCTTACTTGCCCTCTCAAATTTGGGCAAAAAAGTGCGCATTACACCCCGCAAAATACAGTACATAATGAGCAAAGGAATAAATTAGTGTGCTGAGCAGGGATGTGGGCTTGGAGAGCGGATCGAAGGCTTAGGACAGCCCTGAAGCCAATAGTTGAGGGCTGGCCAAGGCCCTCACGTGCTTAGGAGCATGAAGGTGATCACTTAACACCGACTGGAATTAGAAACAGTCCTTGGGAAGGCCTGTCCTAACGTCTGGCACATAGAGGCACTTAGGGACAGTAGTAATTGTTATTGTCATTGAATCCATGCATTGCTCTGGGAGTGTCCACGTAACAATGTCCGAACCTGCGAAGAATTTTTTAAGATTTTATTTGAGTCAAACAGAGGATATGCCTAAAAGGAAGGTCTCGACAGACTGAGATAAATGTCTCAAAAAAATGACAGCTTGGAGCTTCTTTGGTGCATTTGAAATGAAGGTAGAAATGTAAGGAAGATTATACGAGGGTGGAGATTGGATTACAAAATAGTTAAGATTATGGACTCCCTTGCGGGTGATCGTGCTGTAGGAGGGGTCTGGAACGAAGTATTTCAAAGTTATGTTCATCTAAATGCACAGGAACATGGGCAGGGCTTGCTGAAGGCAAAGGCAAGCCTTCTAGTGACTTCTAATATAACTTCTTTACTAAATGAAGTTATACGCTTGGGGGCGGAGGGCAGGTGACCACCCACCATGACCTGCCCAGTTAGAAATTCGTGACCAATTCGCTCTGTGAGGCCACCTTCCACAGAACTCTTTTTACATCCACAGGAGAAAATATACATTGAAAGATTTGTTTTATTCTAAAATAATTTCAGCCTAAAAGTTGCAAAATAGTGCAAAAGTTTCTGTTTACCTTTCAACCTCCTTTGCCAGTCGTTATATACAATATTTGCTTTATTGTTCATTTATAGTTTTCTCTTTTATGTATGTGCATATAATTTTTTTCTGATGTGTTTTAAAGTAGGTTGAGATAAATGACCCTTTCCCTCTAAATACTTTAGTATTTCTTTTTCAAAAAAATCATGCTCTTACATAACTATAGAGTAATGATTAAATTACAGAGTAATCAGGAAATTAGCATCAATCTAAGACTATTATCTAGCCTACGGGCCTTATTCAAATTTACCTTGTACTTGGCATCTTTGAATAGACTACAGATTTTTTTTTTTTTAAAGAGCTAAGATGAGATATTCTTGGTAAATCAGTGCAAAGATCATTTTAAAATCATGTGTTATTTTTTTAATAAATGAAACTTTTAACCACTGTATATCCAATTTTTTAAAAAGTGGATTGATTTAAAACTGCAGTGGTTACAGGAAAAGGCTCAGTCTATTCAAATAAGATTGCTAATGGGGTTTTCGGTAATAGCAAAAAAGAAAAAAAAGAGATGCCTGGGTCATTGTTTTTACAGTAATTTGCCACGGAACTCAGGATTATTTTAGAAAATTACTAATGGAGGTGTAGAGATAGTGACTATCACATTTCTCAATGCTTCTTGTAAAATGTGGAATTTTTATTTCTCGCATGCAAAAACATCAAGATGTGTCCAAAGAAGAATGCATTGCTCTGAGACCACTGTCACACTTAAAATCCAGGGTCCCAGGGTCAGGGGTAAGGCAAAGGTCCTGTCTCTCCAAAGCTAAGAAGGTTATAAAACTCCTGGGCAAGCAGCAGAGACCATGGGATGAGTGGGCAGCCACTTTAACGGACAGGTGACTGAGTTCGGCCCTCGTTTCGGGTGGCATCTCATCAATCCTTAGAGCATCCTGGCTAATCCTCCCCATTTCACCCTGCTCAGTGCCCATGGGAATCTTATGAAATTTCCTTGTTTGTAGGTCAAAAGGATCAAAGAGCAGCTCAATCTGATAAAAGAGGTGTGAACTAATTAAAGATTCAAACAATAGAAAATGTACAGAACAAAATGATCAAAGGTATCTATTCATCCCTCTTTACCTTACCCCTTTCATACAGGAGTAACCTGTATTAAATTTGGAAGTGTATCCTTCCATTCTTTTTCCAAACATTTACATGATACACGATACACTGTGTAAATATTTAGAGAAATATATACATATATACACAAATATATGTATATATTTAAAATATGTAAGTAGGCTCGTTCTATATGCCTGCTTTACAAACTGTGCTATACATCTGAGCGTTTTGCACGTCAGAAAATTTGGTCTTCCTCATTCTGGTAGCAGTTGCCTAAGTATTGCATATTATTGATTCATGGTTTATTTAACCATTTGCTTATTAATTCCCTTATTAACATGTAGCTCAATTTTTAAATGTTTTAGATAGTACTAAATGAAGATCATAATGCATATTTTTTTGCACATATGGACAAATTTTCTGTACACTAAGTTCCTAGACATGGAAGAGCTTGGCCTTTACAATTTTTTAAATTTATTTTTTATTTGTTCATTACATTTACTGGGGTGACATTGGTCAATAAAACTATACAGGCTCCAGGTGTACTGCAATTTTATTAAGTACTGCTAAATTCCCTTCCAAAAGAGTTTACCAATTTATTCAGTAACAGTTTCTATTTTCCTGTATTTTCAAAATTATACTAGGTATTATAAATCTTTTAAATTCTTATTAACTTGATGGGAGAAACATAATATTATGACAATATATATATTTCCTTGATTACTAGTGAGGTCAGACAACTTTTGGTAGATTTTTATTGGCAACTTATTTCTTCTGCCAATTACCTTTTTAGAACCTTTAATTTGTGTGTAGACTGAATACTAATTCTCCATTTGGTTTGTGTTCTTTTATTTTCCATGAATATTGCCTTTTAACTTTATTGATGGTAAATTTCAAAATGCTCTAAAAATACCAATTAAATTAATCTGGTCTAGTGTGTCATTCAAGGCCGCTATTTTTGTGCTGATATCTACCTGGAAGGTCTGTCCAGTGGAGCCAGGGAGGTGTTAAAGTCCCCTGTGATGATCACGTCACGGTTGATCTCGGCCTTTATGGGGGTCAGTATTTGCTTTATGTTATTTAAATACTCCTATGTTGGGTTTCATACGTGTTTACTAGGGTGATGTCCTCTTGTTGGATTGAGCCTTGTAATAGCATTTAATGTTCTTTGTCTCTTGTTATAGTCTTTGTTTTAAAGTCTATTTTGTCCGCTCTAAGTATTGCTACCCCAGCTTTTTTCTCATTTCCATTTACACGGAGTACCGTTTTTTCTCCCTTCCTTTCAATCGGGGTGTGTTTTTCCATCTGAGGTGGGTCTCTTATAGACAGCACATGCCTGGATCTTGTTTTCTTATCCATTCAGCTACTTTCTGTCTTTTGATCGGAGCACTTAATCCATTTACAATTAAAGTGATTATTGATAGGTACACAGTTATTGTCATTTTATTACACACATTTTTTATCTTCTTTTGTTTGTTTTCTCCTTTCTTCTGCTCCAAGAAGCCCTTGTTACCTTTCTTGTAACACTGGCTTGGTGGTAATAAATTCCTTTAGCTTTTACTTGTCTGAGAAGTTCTTTATCTGTTTTCAATTTTAAATGTTAACCTTGCTAGGAGAGTAGTCGTGGTTGTAGGCCCTTGTTTGTCATTACTTTGATGATTTCCTGCCACTCCTCTGTGGCCTGCAAAGTTTCTGTTGAGAAACCAGCTGTTAAGTCTCATGGGATCTGCCTTGTAAGTACCTAGTTGTCTTTCTCTTGCTGCTTTTAGGATTCTTTGTCTTTAACCTCTGCCGTTTCAATTATGATGTGTCTTGGTGTCATCCTGTTTGGGTTCACCTTGATTGGGACTCTCTGTGCTCCCTAAGTTTGTATGTCCATTTCCTTTACAGGTTAGGGAAGTTTTCAGTCATTACTTCTTCAAATAGGGTCTCAATCACTTGGTCCCTCTCACTTCCTTCTTATGACACGAATGGTGTTACACTTGATGTTGTCCCACAGGTCCCTTAAACTATCTTCTCGAAAAAAAAAATTTTGTTGTTGTTATTCTGATTGGACGTTTTTTTGCTACCTTGTCTTCTAAGTCGCTGATTTGATCCTTCGCTTCATCTAATCTGCTTTTGTTTCTTTTCAGGGTAGTCTGCATTTCAGTTATTCTTTATTTCTGACTGGTTCTTTTTTATAGTTTCTATGTTCTTCTTTATGCTTACAATCTCTTTGTTGAAATTCTCACTACGTTCCTTAAGCGCTCTTATAACCAGTGTTTTAAACTCTGTCTCTGGTAGGTTAGTTGCCTCCATTTTATTTAGTTCTATTTCTGAAGGTCTCCCCTCTTCTTTTATTTGAGACGTGTTTCTTTGTTTCCTCTTTCTGGCTGCCTCTCTGTGTTTGCTTCTATGTAGCAGGCAGGTCTCTTGTGTCTCTCAGTGTTTGTTGGATGCCCTTATGTAGTATACATCCTGTGTGGTCCAATGGGGAAATCTCTCCAATCTCCTCTGTGCGTGTACCAAGAGTATCCCTTGAGTGTATGGTGTGTGCCCTGCTGTTATAATGGAGCCTTGATTGCTTTTGGCGCATCAGTGGGTCGGACTGACTCCCAGGCTGGCTGACTATGAGGAATGGCTACACCCACCAGTGTATGTGCTGCTGTGTAGGGGCTGGCCCCTCAGAGAAGGATTCACCCCAGTAGGCTCTTGTGCTTGTTGAGGCCACCCTTTAGTGTGCTGCTTGTGGGGCTAGCCAGGTCGTGCTCTGGGGAGGTGTGAAGCTGGCCTCTGGGTGTGCTGTTTCTGGTGTCTCTTGGGAGGGACTCCTGTGGAGGCCAGTATCAACCTTGCCTGTGACCAGCCTGCAACTACCTGGTAGGAGCCACAAAGCTATATGTGGTTGGCTGCTGCCTGTGCTGGACCTGGAGGCGTGTGGAGGTGGCCTCTCTGTGAACTGAGGCTGGGTGCCACCAGCTCTGTGCCTAAGGCAGCTTAGCAAAAGGCCCAGGGTCCCCTAGGCCTATTGCCACCTGCTGACTACCTGTAAGGCTCAGCTGTTGAAGAACATCCTTAGGTGCGTGGGCCGGGCTGGTTGACCCAGTGTTGATATTGCCTTTGGTGACACAGTGCTAGCTGGGCAGGGTGGTGTCCCAGGGAGTCACAGGTATGGCCAGTGATTTCTACAAGTTTAATGCAAAGCCAGTTCTTGGGCCAGTGCACAACCTGTGACTACTTTGTAAAATGCCCTGAGAACATCTTGGGGCAGTGCCGGCTTGTGACCACTTCACCAAACGCCCAAGAACACCGCAGTCAGTCATTGCTCACCACCTCGCAAATCCCTGAGAGTCACTGCCCTGCCCATTGTGGCTCACTGCTCACCACCCAGAGTTAACCAGGCTGCCGCAGGGCTTCTGCAGCTCCTGGGGCAGAGCTGGCCACCAAGTGGCCGAGAGTGCCCTGAGCAATGCAGCCCTAGGTGGGCAGGGCGGGCTTCCAGGGAGTTATGAGGTGTGGGCAGCGGTTTTTACAACGTTAATGCAGTTTTATTTCTTGTACCAAAGCCAGGCCTGTGACCACTTCAGAAAAAAACGCCTTGAGAACTCTGTGGCCAGATACCGCTGGCCACAGGCCCACAGGTCCCCAGGAGAGGCTGTGGTACAGGGTCTGGCTGGCTGCTCACCACCAACATCTCCCAGGGCTGCCGGGGGCCATCTGCTACTGCTGCAGACGTCTGCAGCTTGCAGGGTGGGGCTGATCGCTCAGCTGCGAAAGTGCCCTGCGACGTAGTACTGCTGTGCAGGGCCGGGCCCCAGGGAGTCCCCCAGGTGGTGCGCGGGCTTGGACTTCACCAGACCAAGGCAATCTCAGGTTTGGCCCTTGGTTGGGGGTTCAACATAGAAAAGATGGCGCCTTCCTGTAGGCTACTTATGAGTGAGGCTCCTCAAAAGGATAATGGCTGCTTTACCTCCAGCCTTCACCCTGAATCCAAACAAGTCAGTCTTTCCCCCTATGTCTAGTTATAATTACTCTTCAGAATATTCATCTGAAATTAATTTTCAGATGTAAGTTTCCTAATTACATAGAAATAGAGTAAACCATGACCACTAGTCCATGCTCACTGAGACTGGAAAAAGGACTCCCATTTGTGAAAACTAGTTCATAATAAAGATTGGGAATAACAGTGTTATTCTTTTTGAATCACCAGAAAATTAAATTATTCACATATTGGGTTTTTCAAGTTTTCTAAATGACTGAGGTTCAACAGCAGAGAATCACACAATAGGGCAGGGGTTCTCAACCTGGGGGTCGCAACCCCTTTGGGGGTCGAACGCCCCTTTCACAGGGGTCACCTAAGACCCTCGGAAAACACATATCAGATATTTACATGACAATTCATGACAGGAGCAACATGACAGTTATGAAGTAGCAACGACAATAATGTCGTTGCATGAGGACCTGTGTTACAGGGTCGCGGCGTTAGGAAGGTTGAGAACCCCTGCAATAGTGCTATTGTCTTAATAAGGAATTAATAAAAAAAAATTGGCTTTGTTTGACCTGACAGGAAGGGTTTTATCTGTTATAAATGAATAGAACTAAAAAAAAAAAAAAAGGCCGTATAATTTAGTACCTTGATCAGTGCAGTTACACACCAAGCCCCGTCTTGTCCCCCTGTAAAATGTGAGGACACACATCCACCTCCCCGGGAGACGGGAAAGCGAAGGTTTTTTATATAAAACCTGGTGCGAAGCTTCTTGGAAAGGCTGCCCAGCAGAAGGGCGTAATTGCTTTTGGCGTGCTGTTAAGTGCCTCTGCACTGCGCTCTGCTTCCTTCTGCTCCGAGCAGAACACTGTGAAAGATGTTCAAGGCCAAATGAGCATTTACAGATGAATTACCACCTGCCATGAGCACAGAAAGAAATATTGATGTTAAATAGAGTCATTTGAGAACTCAAGTAGGGGAAAGAGTGTGGAACCAACTGAGAGCTGAGGAGCAGAGCCAAGTTTCAGAAAGGCCAGGGTAAACCACCCCGCGGAACATCGCACAGGTCTGGAACGGTGTGGGAATCACACCCTTGTGTCTGTCTTTATCCAGGGAGCTACAGACGTGCCCATTCGGGGGGGAACTCTGGAACTCCCAGGGTTATCAACGCTCACAGACAAGATGACTCTTAGAATGAAGGGTTCGAGAGAACAGAACCGAATAGGCGCTCCTCATGGCAGAAAGAATGTAACCACGCGAGTTTCCCAAAGTAGGAAGGTACATGAGAGAAGAATTCGGCATTTATCCCGCCTTTTCAGAATTGTTTTTTAGAATATCCAAGTAACCCCACCGGTGAGGGAAAGCTCTTCTTGAGCTCAGGGAGAAGGAGTTACAGAATCAGCTAGCCACCGACTTCCAACCCTGAGTAAAAATTTGAGGCAGAATCATCAGCGGTCCTCAAGGTCAGCTGCTCGCTGGAATCCTCGAGGGGCTTTGAATACCATTGATGCTTCTATCCAACCACTAGAGGTTCTGATGGAATTGGTCTAGAATGGGTCCTGGGTGTCAAGACACTTAGAACCTCCCAAGTGATTTCTACTGAGCAGCCCAGGTTACAAAACACCGCTGTGAAACCATCACTCCACGGCTTTAAAAATGTTTACTTTCTAGTCACGCAAGGAGAAAGGTTACCTGGCATTGGAGAGAGCTGGCTGTCACTACCTCACCTCAGTGATCAAACGTAGCATCGCTGTGCTTCGAACCACCAGGCACCTTATGCACCTGTGGATGTGACGTCACACACTCTCATCATGATGACTAGAAAACAGCATTTGTCTTGATGCGAAATTCCACGTGCAATGGCAAGTTCTTGCTGTGCCAAGTGCTGTGAAGGGAAGATACGGACATGACGACAGGAGAGGGTCTCATGGGGCCAGACCTGGATGAGGAGGCAGGACTGTGGTCAGACCTGGGTGACACGGACGATAATGAAATTCATATGATAATACCTTGATTCCTGACCACTAACTGTATCTCCCAACTTTCATTTCGGCCACATCCTCCGTCTAGTTCGAGATGGGCTCACAAGGGAGTCCAGGAGTCAGTTTGCAGACCTCATGGGAGTGCCCTGTGGCCTCCTCCTCCTCCTTCAGAGGAGAGCTGCCTGATCCTATCAGAGTGCCCGCTGCCCCTCCGGAGGTCACTGTGACCAGAATGCCTCCCACCCACCCTCTGCTACCTGCCGGCCAGCTCTTGACTCAGCACGGGGGCCGTTCCCTCCTATGGGAAGCGTGGCCGGCTGGGAGCGTGGCTGTGGCTACAAGCAGTCCTCCTGTGCTCGAATTCCTTCTCTGCCGACGTAGCAGCTCTGTGATCTTGGACATCATATGAGCTCCCTGAGCCTCGATGGGTCTCATCCCTAAGATGGGAACAATAATACCAAATACGATCCTAAGTACAAAGTGCTTAGGAAAAGACCCGCTTTAGGTTCTAACCATCTTCCTGTCGACTCGTGGAAAGAACGACCTGCCAGGGTGGTTGTGTGCCCTGTGCCCGCAGTATGGATAGACATGCTGGTGGCACACATTTTTATTTGAGCCCTTCTCTAAGAGGGCTTCTCCAAAGTCCCTAATCCCAATTGCTGGGACAAGGAGATAGTATCAGTGTTCATGCACAGGATGCCTCCTGGGATCTGCACCTCATCCCTAAGTTCTGTCCCCCTGCCACGCTTGTGTGCCACTATTCAGATTGAATTTCTGCCCACCCATATAGGGCCTCAGCCCACATCAAACAGTCATCTGTTGAATACTTAACCAGCACTAGAGAAAGTGCAGCGGACACAGTGCTTGCACTCACAGAGCTTACATTCAGTGGAGACAACAGATAACTCAAAAGCAGAGAAATGCATAGATAATTCCAGATAAGCCTGCTGAATAAAATTAAATAGCAATTAGAGAGTGAGGAAGAGCAGAAAGGTTTTTTGTTTTCTGTTTTAAAGCTAGGATAATCAGGAAATTTTATTGGTTCAGGAGACGTTACAACCGAAGAGACTAACCAGAGAAGGGAGTCACACAGAGATTGGGGCAGAGAACTTTCCACATGGAGGTGACAGCTGGTGTGAAGGCCGAGGTTAGGCTCAGCCTGGGCTGTTTGAAGCCTTGAAAGGCCGGTGTGAATGGAGCCAAATGGTGAGAGGTCAGAGAAGGAGGCAGGGGTCCGGCCACACAGGGCCATGGCGAGGGGCTGGATTGTATTCTGCTGGAATGGAGAGCCATGGGAGGGTTTCAGCCAGAGAGCAGATGCCCTGGTTCTCACCTTAGAAAGATCACCGTGACTGCCATGTGGAAACGGACTCACAGGGACAACAGTGAAAGCAGGCCGACCAGGGGGCAGTTATCACGTGGTCTAAGAGGGATGAAGGTGACTTGGATGAGGGTTACAGCCACACACGTGGTAGAGACGGGGAACACTTGGAATGCACTTCAGAGTTGAACGTCAGAACTTACTAGTAGGAAATGAATATGAGGAAAGGAAGGTAGAATCCAGAATGACCCTCAGATTCTCAGCCTTAGCAACTGGCGCCATTTAATTAGACAGGAAAGACTTCAAGGGTCAGTGGGTTTTGGAAAAGAACAACGGAATTCTGTTCTGGTCATGTTAAGTTGGAAATGCTTATTAGACAACCAAATGGAAATATCAAGTCAATAATAAAAGTGCAAGTGTGGACTAGGGAGATCCGGCTGCAGTCACAAATCTGAGAATCACTAACCTATCAGACTCGGTAGTGTTAAGGCCACGGGGGCAGAATTCAGATGGAGAAGAACAAAGGGCCCAGGACAGATACCTGGGGCAGCACGATCTGTGGTGAGGTGAGCCACAGTTGTGTCCCAGAGTCCTCCCGGCCACCCCTTCCTGGCCCAGCTCACGGCCAGACCCGGCTCCGGGCTTTTGCCTTCGTCTAACCCCCGGCTGCCCTCATGGGGCGTCGCCCTCACGCGGCCCAGCGTCGTCCTGCTTGGTTACTTTATCTCTTTGGTTTTGGCCTTGGTCTTGCTGCCCCACCGAAAGCGCTGCCCCTGCAGGGAGGGGACACAGCCAATAAGGCCCTGAATCGTCTCCAGGGTCTGACAGAGAGCCGTTAGTGCTGAGAAGTGCATGCGGATGGCTAGGACACGGCTGCCTGGGGAGCGCCCGGGGGCGCTGCTGGCCCTGCGGGGTTGGTGACCCCCTCCGGGGGGACCTCCGGCAGGGAGAAGGCACTGTCCCCACGCTGTGAGGTTAAGTCCGCACCAGAAAAGCCCCCAGCAAGGCAGGTGGGCCAAGCAAAGCCCAAGAAACAGCACACCACGCGACCGAAACCCGGCCCCACTGGCAGGGAGGAGGCCTCGGCACCCACGCCGCCAGCACGACCCCCAGACGATGGATTCCTTGGGCTGATCGGAGCACCGAGCAGAGTTAGCCCCGGTCCACTTCTAGAACACGATGTGACTGGGAAAGGTGGGGGCAGAGAATGTTCTCGGGGCTGCTCCTGCCTGCTTGAATGTTACAAGTTGCCTGCGGCCTAAAGAGCCGTGGGACCATCAGCTGCGGCCACAACGCTGCCTCCTCGTGACCTTCTCGAAGTCTGTGCGGCGTCTGATCAGCAGCACAACAGGCGAAGGTGCTGGGGGGAAAGGAGGGCAGGGAGGGCGGGAGGCAAGTGGCGGGGCGGCCGGGCCCGGAACGAGGGGACACACGGGAAGCCCGCGGCGGCAGGTGTCAGCGGGAAAGAACGGGAGAACGCCCACGAGTGCGCGGGAGCTGCGACCCCCCGAAAGGAACCAACAAGCCAAAACGATGACAGGAAAAGGAGAGCGGATTGTGAAAGCAGTTAGGAAAAAAAGGTGGAGTATGGATTTGTGGCAAGATTATATATTAAAGCAAAAAAGTAACTAACTCCTTAGGGTATACTTTGGAATACTTTACCTTTGGAATATTTAGCCAAGAATTAATGAATAACAGCATCTTTCATGAAATTAGAGTTAAGACAGTATTAATTAACTTTAGCGGTATAGCACTTGGTTGAATTTATTTGGAAAACCAAAAAGAAATTATTATTTTTTTAAACGATGGGTAATTTATATAATTCATGGAAGTCACAAGGATGGAATTGTTTTCAGTAACTGTGATGAACATATACTTACTAACATGTATGCTCTTCGGGCAATTGGTGAATTTTTATCGATATTTCTACTAATAATGAGACCCAGCTAGGGACCATATGGTATGCCAAAATTAATGTGAATAACAAAACACAGAAAGGAAAGAAGAGGTTACTCTCTGACGCCTTCTGTATTGTAGGAAGAGTTTTTAACTTTAATTTATCATAATCATATTCACAAAATTGTAGGGATATAAAATTGGAATGCATCGTGTGAGCACAATTTCCCTTTGGCTCTAAGTGCAATTGCTAGGAATATTTGACCAGGGTCAAAACAGATTTATAAAAGGTAAAATGCTTTACTACGGTTACTAAGAAGTCAACCAATGTTTTAGTGACAGATGAACATCGTGTATTCATTCTGCCCAGAGGCATCAATCCAGAAGGCAGCAGGGTTTCACGGGGCCATCCGCCCATGCTCCGCCCCTCAACCATCTGGGCTGGTGGGAGTGGCCAATCCTTTTCATGTTTCTTGGGTGAATCACATCAAGAAGGATGAGAGAAGATAGGATCATTGGCCTCAACCAATTTGTTGTTTGGTTTCATTCAAGTATTACTTTTTTTCCTTGCTGGCACAAGCAAAATTCAGAAAGGTATCATAAAAAATATTATATGTGAAACAAACGGGCTAAGGGTTTGCATAGATATTTCTCCAAAGAAGACATATGGATGGCCAACAGGTATATGAAAAAATGTTCGAGGCCATCAGGGAAATGCAGGTAAAACTTCCCATCCGTCCAGGTGGCTATTACCGAAAAACAAAAGACAGCAAGTGTTGGCAAAGTTGTAGAGAAATTAGAACTCTTGCACGCTATTGGCAGGGCTGCAAAATGGTGCGGCCGCAATGGAAAACAGTATGGAAATTACTCAAACAATTAAAAATAGAACTACCACAGGATCCGGAAATTCCATTTCTGGGCAGTTAGCCAAAAGAATTAAAATCAGGATCCGGACGCGACAGTAGCACCTCCATGCTCACTGCAGCACTATTTACGACAGCCAAGATGTGGAAACAACCTAAGTGTCCACCAACAGATGAATGAATGCAGAAAACGTGGCGTACGTGTACAACGGACCATGATTCAGCCTCAAAGAAATGGAACGCTGGCGATACAAAAGAAAATGGTAAAGCTTGAGGACATTACGCTAAGTGAAATAAGCCAGTCACAGAAAGACAAATACTGCATGATCCCAATTATATGGGGTGCCTAAAATAGTCAAATTCATAGAATCAGAGGCTGAAGAGAGGGGGAAATGCAATTGATGGGCTGAGACACCCTTATTGCTAGAGTTAAGGGATCCAGAAGCCTCGATCAACAAACCTTGCTACTTCTGTACGAATTTATGACCCAAGCTTGCACATTGCTTAGATTTGTCACTAGTGAGCAATCAAACTTAAATTTCTTTGTCCTGTCAAATCTTCGCAAATGTATTGTTTCTTTTTCTATAAAGCATAAAAATCTGGCTGGTTCATCATTCTCTGAGCATCATTTCCGATTACCTGTGTGCACGTATGAAATTGTTTTTTCTCCTGTTAACCTGGCCTTGTGTCAATGTTATTATTGGTCCATCCGTAAGAACTCAAAACCCCGACAACCTATAGCCAACATTACTGTGTGGTACACTTGAAAATTAGTTTTAGAGGGATCCCATGATAAGTATTCTTACCACAATAAAATAAAACACACACACATACACACCCACACAAGGGCAAAACAAAAGGCAAAGATCATGTATTGCTACAAACTTTTAAATTAATGCTACTTGAAAAAAAAAAATCAAGGGGACCAAATATAGTTTAGAAATAAAGAAAAAATGTATTTAAGAACTGCAAAAACACATCAGCTCTAATATTTAGCATGGTTAGCTATGAAGGATCTGCCCACCCTCTGACACCAATACGCTCAGTGACTTGTTCAGTGGCCACTTTTAGACCCTGTGGTACACTGATCTATTCTCTGGTTTCTAGGCCCCTGGGAACTCTTTCGAGGTGCTCATGTTTGGTCCAGTGCAGCCTCTTGGTAAGATCACCCTAAAACACGGAGAAAATCGGCCATGGATTTGGACTTACTCGGGAAGCCCCGGGTCCATGGGGGACAAAGGTCTCGTGAGTGACTCGTAATCTCTGGAACCAACTCATTCCCTCAGTAGTTCCGGGCTGGATTTTGACTGAGAGCAATGAAAGACCAATGGAAGGGGACTACCTCAGATGTGGGGTTCCTAGAAACTCCCCAACAATGTTGCCTGTTGTCATGACCATTTGCTAGGGGAAATGTTTTTGGTAGAAAAATGGATGTATTCCCTTTGCAGAATTTGGGAAGCAGAGCATCCACAGGGGAGAAAATAATATGAGTTAATGGAAGATCCAATAGAATAGACCTAACATGAGGCCTGTGTTGTGTCCCTCCACCTTTTAGTAGGAGATGGACATGTGATACTGCAAAAAGGTCAAGGGACTTCTCAAGGTCGCAGCCAATTAAAGATGAGGCGTCACACAAGTGCATTCTTTATGTACAACCAGAAATATTTCATGTCCTCACAAGACAAAAATGGACCGATAAGGTATTGACCCTACACCCAACCTTTGACCTTTGACAGGTGGCCACATCATGTTGCCCTTTACGGACAATGTATCTTTTCAGGGTTGGTCTCTGCTCCTGCTCCCAGGGTGGTTGGCGGTGAATGAGACGCTCCCCGCAGAGTGGCCACAAAGCTTTGCACCCGAGCACAGGGGATCTGTGTTAGAAACGACTCCACGCTCGTCTTAATAGGCACGACCCTTACTCTGGGACACATTTTTCACTGTCACGTCTGCCTTGCAGCCTGAATCAAGACAGTGATTCATTTGAGTTTGTTCCATTCTCTCTTTCATGACTAGAAAAACCCTTAGGTCATTCGTAGTTTGGACCTTGTCCGTTCTCATCCTTTATTCATAAAAAAGCATGAACACCCTCCCTGTTCAGAGGGAGGCCTGATTCCCTTTCACCCCATTTCCTTTAGTTCACGATGTCAGTGTTTTTGTCTTCTCTCCTCACATAGATTAGTTTTTTGTATCTTATGAAAAGGAAGCTAGAAGAAGACCTTAAAGGCCTTTGTCACTCTATAGCTTGTTAAATCGCATTAGCCTTGTCCTTTGCCTGCCCACCTCTCATGTGGCTTCAAGTGTTTTTCTCTGGTGGGTACAACTACAGAGAGTGGATTTGGGCTCAGTGCAAAGAGAGCTGAGAGCAGTTACAGGTGTCTGAAGAATGAGTGAGCTGCCTCCAGAAGTATTGAGCATCCTAGTCTTTGAGGTATATAGACTACGCATTGGCCAATGGCCATGTGTTGGACGATTCATGCATCAGATTAGGAGTGGCTTTATAGTGGCAAACATTTGAGAATATTTTTATGCCAGGTATAAAGAAAGTAAAGACAAGTAAGACAGTCCAGCAGGATTAGATTAGAAGAATCCTCAGTCTCCTTTTAACCTTATGTGCAGGCTGCCCAGAAAATATCCAGTCATAAATGCCTCTATTTTTCAAATTACATGCTGGATAGTTTCGAGACAGCCCTCGTACTACATCTAGGTGCATATACTGAGACCTCTAGGAAAAGTCTTAGTTGTAACCTTTCCTTAGAGTCATTGACCTGAAGTGATCTTTAAAGATCATTTTCGTTGAGCCTATTTTTTTTCTAGTAGAAGCAGAAAGGCTCCAAAAGGCAAATTTTCTTTTTCCCCCCAAGATCATTGTGAAAGGAAAACAAATTTGGGTTTCTTCTCAGCTGGAATCTATTTGTGCTATTTTAGGGACAAAAGACTCTCAATTACTTTCTCCTACGCTGGGACTTCTCCAATTTAGCACATGACCTCTTCTTCTTAATCGGTGGTTAACGTGGGGTGGTCCTACATTTATCATGAGCTTCGGCCTGCGCCCCAGGCCTCACCACAGTTCCTCTTTGTGTCATGTGTTCAGCAAATGAAAGAGAAATCTCAAACAAGTTCCTCTAGAACACAGGGAGGGATTGGAAGGGTGCTCTTACTAATAGGGGGTTTAAGGTGCATGTGGCATCAAAAACCTTAGTCCAGTTGCTATGTGACAGAGCTTCAGAATGGAAGAAAAGCATCTAGTGGTATAGGTTTTATCTTTCCATTAAAAAAAAGTGTTTTGAAATGACTTCATACTTAAACAGAAAACTTGCAAGTCAAATACAGTAGACTCTGCTAACCAGCACCCGTGCTGGATAAATTGGTATTATTTCTCCGATTTTTCTTTTTTTTTGGTCGGTTGTTTACGTTCCAGTTAATGGAGTCTACAGTGCAAAGAACTCTAAGATCCCCCTGACCCAGACTCCTCAACTGTTAGTATTCCACTGCCTTGGTCCTATCTCTCTGTCTCTCTGTGTCTCCCTCTCAATTGTGTGACTTAAAAAGAGGAAAGTCCATTCTTCTTACTAAAACCAGGTACCAGCAGGAAGGCTTGGGAATGAGCAAACGAGAAAGGCAGGCAGTTGGAGAACCAAAGCATTTTTGTAGGCACACTCCACATGCTGGGCACCTGCTTTGCGAACCTGCCTTCTTTAAATCCTTGGGAGAAACCACTGAAGTGGGGCATCAGTCCCACCTTACAGATGAGGAAATAGGTTCTGAAAGGATAAGCAACGTGCCCAAGGTCACAGGGCCAGGACACCGGCTGGGCCTGAGTGTCCCATTTCAAAGCAGTGCAACCTGTCACCGCTGAAAGAATATTCAACTGGTACTAAAACAACCAAACAAAGCCCAGCCCTGCCCCCAAAACTGTGTGGTCTGGGGCAAGCCACCTCACCTGATAGGAATCTGACTTTCTCAACTGTAAAATGCGGGAGGTTGGACTAAAGTTATCTGAAGATTCCTTCCAGCTCTAAACGCTGGACAATTTAATAGATGTACTATTTCTCTGGCTCCCTGACAAGTTTGTTGAATGCGTAATGGTTCACCATAGCAATTGGAGGTGTGGGAACGAACACACTCAATGTAGTAGCAAGAGCGTTACTTCTTCCCATCTGTTGGGTGGTCTGTGTGTTCAGTAGCCTTTTTAAAGCTTCGTTGGCTCCTTGACTTTTTCCTACACTGTCCCCTATGCTAGTCACTGTGCTTGGATTGTCCAGGGTTGGGATAAATCTGAGGGACAGGCGTTGAGAATGCCTCTGAGGAATAAATTGAAGGACTCTACTTTTGTTCACGGGCTTGGTTTTTGAGCACACCTTTGGTGGCCTGGAAGTCACCCTGCATAGGGACAAGTTTCCTTAGATCGTCCGTTCCATCCTCACACAGTTATAAATATTAAAAAAAAAAACAACACAAAACCCCAACCTTCTTAAAGGTTTGACCTTCAGAAGCTGGGGTATGCATACCCACAGAATTATGCAGAGGTGCTCTGAGAGTCCCACAAACAAGCCATCGTATAAATGCAGGGTAGCTCCCAGTTGTTAGTAACTTCAAAATATTGCTTTTAAAAATCTCACACATCGATGTCTTATGCAGCGAAATAAGAAGTTCCATAAACTGTTAATGTAAAACCTGAGACCTCGTGATGACCTTTGCTATGGATTCTTTCGTCTTGCCCCTGGGATCTGGAGTAAAGCTTTCTCCTTGCTCTGTCATTGAGGACACTGGGACATGAAAGTTTGAGATTTAGACATATTTTAGGAGTCTAACATAGGGTATTTGCTCAAAAATATAGCTATTATTGTTACTGTTGTTAGGTCAAGCTCAGTTCTCTTTTGATATCATTTCCTACCCCCAGCCAGCTTCAATGTTTTCTGTGTTGTTTTGCTTCTTTACAAACAGGAATTTCTTTGGCATTTGACTCCCAGTGAAGGGACCCAAACACCTCTCGATTAGTCTGAATTTATCTCTTGGTTCTGAACCCCATGGGTTCCAAGTCTAATTCTTGGGAAGAGAGTGATTCTCAAGTCACCAACTTGTGACAAATATGTGACAGCAGCTAACGGACCACTCCTGAGGCCTTTTACTCCTGATGAAATATTTTTAGCTCCTTTAACATTTTTTAAATATGATTTTTATCATATAACAGGGTGGGTCTCTCACCAGCCTGGTTCCCCCAAAAGATACTCTGATTTATCTATATTTTTTCCTCAAAGAACTGATTCAATAGTATGAAGAGACTTCTCCTTATGTGTGTGTATGACTTCCACTGAAGGCTGATGAGCGTCACAAAGGGCTTATAGATGTCATCTCCATCTTACTGAATTTGTTCACTAGTACTGATGGGGAAGTGCGACGTAAACTATCAAACAGTTAAAGTTATTGGCTGTTCAGTGTTCATTTCCTCCCTCCCTCCCTGCCTCCTTCCCTCCCTCCCTTCCTTCCCCTTTAAAGCACCCTGATTTTAGGAATGAGCCCTCTCCCAGTGGATATTGTCTGCTGGGATTGCAATCGGGGGCTTGTTTCTTCCCCCTGCCCCCACTTTCCCCGCCAAGGACTGGGTAATGATACAAGGAAGTCCAATGTGCTGGTTTTTCCCCCTGAAATTTGAACCTTGAACAGAAGGACAAGGGTGCTGACAGTCGTGGGATTTCCAGCCCACCCAGCGAGGCTCCTCGATCTTACTGCCCTCTACACATACTGCCACTGTTGCTGTTCCTGCTGTCTTCCCTTCCAGCCCCTCCGTGAATCTCCTACCCTCCTCTTACGTGCCTTTGCCGTACCGTTAGCTACATTGCTGCCTACTGCTATGGTCAAAGAGCCCTCTCTAATACTACCATTGTACACGGTGGTACGCCTGTCCAGCATATAAACGCTTCCCCTAAAGGGTTCTTTACTGCTTCTCAACTGTTTACAAGTTATAAATACTCTCCCGCCTCCTAATTTTGCCCGTGACGTGCTGTTTCTCTTTATGTCCAGGGGGCTGAACATGTGGTGGAGACATCTGAATGGGTCCCACCTTCCTCTCCTGCCTACAATGTGACTCCATAATTTTTACTAAAATGTTCATTAGTAAAGCCTCTAGTTTGGACCGAATATGAAAGATTATTGGTCTTTGGGAAAGGCAGAATGTCTGCCTCTTCCACGGGAAGACGTCAGCTCAGTTGGGGCGTTGTGGGGAGCACAAGGCACTGTATTCTCTTCCAGGTAAAGCTGGGGAGACGGGAAGCATTCGCATCTGCCAAAAGGTCAGATTTTTTTTTTTATTTTTTTATTTTTTTTTAAATTCATTTTTATTGTTAGACTTATTGGGGTGACATCTGTTAGCAAGGATTACATAGGTTTCAGGCATACAATTCCACAGTGCATTGTCAACTTGATGCATAATAAAAGGTCAGATTTTATCCCCTTACTGGTGCTGAAATGACAAAGGACGATTAGGTATCCTCGCCTAAGATTAAAATCAGTGCTAAAGTGAAGATGAAAGAAAGCTGAAAGTTTTGTCAATCAAGTGGCACAGCAGGGTGGGGCCGGTCCCCGAGGCAGCTCAGCGCCCCGCCTGCACCGACACGCACCTAGCCAGACGACTTGGCGAGCGGGGTCCGCGCCCTGCTCCTCCACTTCGGATTCCTCTTACTCAAGTCCCACCCCTGCCTTACAGGTGAGAGGTAGCAGCCGGGGATTTGCCTGGGGAGACCAGCGATTTCCTCTGGTGAGTAAGGAAGGCCAGGAAGGCTGCATCCATTTTTCTCAGAGCATTGACTTTGATGTGTATCTCATAAGTTTTCATGTGCTCGTATATAATTTCATGTACCCCATTATAATTAATACCCCAACAGTCTGCAACTGCACTTTTAACCCAGGAGTTCCTTAAACAAGGACTCTTTCTTCCCTTCTCTCTGCCTCTCCCAGCTTCCTGGTTTCCTTTTAAAAATTCCAACTAATTGGAGAGTCTTTGTGTTTTTTTAATGATGGCTTCTAATTTTGTTTTTTCGTGTTGTGGTCAGATAGGGTCTGTAGCATTTCAACACTGAAATTATTGAGACTTATGTTGCTACCTAATATATACAAGGAGTTAGATCTTATAAATATTCCATGGAAGCCTGAATAGGAGGTGTATTCTCTGTAATTTTGGCATTTATAAACATATTAAAATGATTTTACTATCGTTTATTGTTTATTTTTATCTACTTAATTTTGGGGGAATGGAATAACTAATGTTAATTTATTCATATCCATAATAATTTATTTTTAAACCTTTAAACTGTATAATGGCATGTAATTTGGCATGTTACATTTATGATAGGTAATATTCATTGTGAATTTTCATGTAACAAAGTGACTATTATTTTTAATGATTTTTTTCTTTGATTTCTACTTTGATGTTTGTAACCCATGGGTGTTTTTTGTGGTGTTGTTTACTCTTTTTTTTTTTTCTTTTTGCAGTGTATATTAGCAAAACATACCTTTCTTTCACCTTTTATCTTAAATTTTCTGAGTCATTTTAGTTTGATCATATCTCTTACAAACAATGTGGAATTGTATTTTTTTGACCCCATTAAGATTCTTTCTTTTCCATAGATGAGAGTCTTCCCTTTACATTTATTTTTATAACCTAGGTTTATTACTTTTAAAAAACCTCATTTCATGTTTTCTGTGTTCTCTCTCTCATTTATTCTTTATCTTGATATAGTGTCTTTGGTTTTTCCTCTTCAAATTTCTTTCAGTAGTTTTGTGTATTATTTTCCCTAGTGATTTCTTTTACACCTTTAGGTATAAACTTCCTCGAGTTATTAATACAAAATAGTATTTAATGAATGCCACCTATTAAAATGAATTCTTTGTCAGGGATAATATTGCTTTCCATTTTTCAAGTCTTTATTGGTATGCTCTGGGAGTTTTTCCTAGATAATTACTGCATTGTTTAGGGGAGTTGCAGGGCATCCAGAAAAAGTGCCCAGAGCATGTCTCAAGGCATAGATGGGTGATGAATGGCTTCAGGAGTCCCCTGGCCCCAAAGAAGTCCAGGAGGCTCCCCAGGACTCAGGTGGGCCTTTCTCACTTGGGCCCAGCAGAAGAGGTACTCCTTTTTTGAGGTCTGTCATCCACAGTGCTCTAAAGTGGTAGGCTGTGTACCTGAGGGGAAGGAGGACAATTGCACTGAGTACATGTGCATTTAGCCCTGCTGATGCAGGGGCTACCTTTAAGGTGGCTGATGGCCTGCAGAGTGACAACTACTGTGATTGGCCCCACCCCATGCTCTCAGTGTCCCAGGCCTCACCTCCTACTCTCACTTACAGATGCAACTTGTGTTACAGAATATCTCTGGACACATTTGACCTCCCTGGCTTCCCTGTGCCCTTGAGGGTGCTATGGGGTTGTCTTCCCCCATCCATCAGGTGGGGAATACCAAAAAAGGTGAACAAATCTTAAATGTAGCTGGGAAGATAAATCCAATCTATTGCACGTATCAATAACAATATGGTATAATACAAAAGCAAATATAAAAGGCGTTCAGATTATCTTTGCTGCTGTACATCATTGTTAGCATAGATGATGAGCTGACTCTAAGTGTTGACTTGTGCATTGTATCAACAATCCCTGGCCCCCTGGTCCTTAACTGTATCCCTTTACTGAAATGATATCACGTACCAGCGGTCACATTTCAGCTGCTGTCAACTTGGCTTCTCAGCTGCCTTTGAACTGTTTCTACCAAATGAGATTTCGATTTTGAATATTATATATTTATATTATTGTTGTAAAGCATTAACAATTTTAAAAATTAAATTGATTGGGGAAACATGGGTTAGTAACACTGTATAAGCTCCAGGTGTACGATCCATCATACATCATCTGTACATGGCATTGTGTGGTCACCACCCAAAGGCTCGTCTCCTTCTGTCACCATATGTTTGACCCCCTTTATTCTCTTTGTCCTCCTCCCACCCGCATTTTCTTTTTCTGAAAATGTATGAATTTATCTTATCGTGAAGGGCTTGCGAGTTGTGTCCTAGTTTAGAACATTTCGGTTCCTTCTGACATTTAGTAAGCTGTTAGAAAAAACAGTTGAGTGTAGCTGACTGTCTTCAAGTTGCATCAGTTATTTAGCGAATCAGATGAGAATACATTAAGCTTAATTTTAGAATGTTCCTTCTTATAAATGCACTCTTACGTCATAGAGACTGAGCAGCCCCACTGGTGTGGGAAGTAGATTTGTCGCACGTCGCTCCCATTGCAGGGTCAGGTCTAATTGAAATCTAGAGAGGGAAATCAGGACCACTAAAGAAAACTCCAAGTGATTCAAGTGGCGATATTTATAAACCTCTGAGTCAGTCGTGATTCAGCACTGGAGCACAGCGCTGAGGACACCGTTCGGTTGCAGTGACAGGGTGTGAGGAAAGCTGAGCCCACTTGCGGCTCTCGTCTGCGGATACTTGGCCTCAGCGGCGGGCACAGCATTTAGCACAAGACCCCTTGCACTCCAGGTCCACGTGGGCAATTCTTCACGAACTCAAGGAGCAAACTGAAACTCTTCCTCCCAACTGTTCTTTTTTAAAAAAACACAGACAGCAAACAGGTATCTTGTGTAAGTTCATTTGAGATGAAAATCTGAAGTCTAATTAGATTTTTAAAAACCCCAAACAGCTAGGACTGGCATTTCTTGAGTGTTTAATGCCAGATGGAGTATAACTATGTGCTGTGGGTCTTGGACTACCCGCTTTGCGAATGAGGGAAGCGAGGTTTAAGAGAAGTTGAAAAGCAGTGAGCCACTGAAGGTAACAGGCGGTGAAGTGCGTGGCACATGGGCCAAATGCCCAAACTCGCCCTGGGTTTAAAGTAAACTGTGTAAAACCACAATCACTGAATGATGCAGATCCCATCAGAAATTGTTTTGAAATTTTGGAGGGTAGAAGCATAATGTAAATGAAGACAGTGCCTAGCTTTGGCTTGATATCGGTAAAATTATAACCTCCAATTTTCCTTCTTTTTTTTTCCTACTTTTGAATTTCGAAGACAGATTCAGGGCAGCTGTGTCATATTTGATGCCTGCGTATCTGAGAATTTTCCTTTTAGAATTACATTGGCTCATGATGAGTTGCCCCAGTAGGGTATGTGGGGGACCAAGTGTTCAGGATTAGGACGTCAGTTGGCGACGTGGAGACAGACTCCATCAGGGATTGTAAAAGGGTTAGGACCATCGAGCTCAGCGGCGCTTTGCAAGGCAGCACGTTCCCAGGGCAGGACTCCATTGTGCAGCCCCATCCCTCCAGAACATGTCCGGGTCCTTGAATAGCTGGACCAATGCCATTGCTGGTCAAGATGCATTTGCCAAGAGTGGGAGGTGACCCCAGAATAGGCTGACCAGATGTACCATTTTTAATGGGACAGCAAACAATGGCACTGCCCTATTTCAAATGGTACGTGTGGTCAGCCTAGTCTCACTGGGCTAAATTCAAGGTGTGTCAGTAGGCTGACCATTTGGGGACAGTACCGTTGTCTTCTGTCCCATTTAAAATGGTACATCTGGTCAGCCTGCTGCAGAAACGTCGTACTACATCTCTTCAGCATGGACAGTCCTTGCAGAAACAGACAGGAAAGCACAGAGAACGGAGGTTCCCACACAGTTGAACTGGGAGGTAACAATCAGGTATCCGCACATATGTTAATTTATTTGGGAGTCGTGGGTTGCCAAACTTTTATCTTTCAAGTAATAACATTAAAAAAAATACCCTGCCATCCACTATCATTTCAGAAAGAGAGGCTACTTTTAAACTCAAAAGAGGAAGATCATAATATCAGGATGAAGCACAACTTTCTAAGTGGAGTAGATTTCGCTTCCCAGAAAACTCCCCCTGTGGCACTTACCTCTAACTGTCGCCTCAGCACGATGGAACCTAAGCCACATGGGTGAGCCCTGTCTATAGACCACTGCCAGGCAATCCCCGGATGTGAAGCACACATGAGTCCTAGAGCTTTGGTTCACTCACCAGACCTGAAGCAAATCTTAGACAAACATGTTCTTCCACACCTCAAATAAAAACAAAGTGGACCAGAACAGGGTCTTGTACGTATTGTGTGCTCAGAAAATGGTGGTTGTTGAAACTGAAGAGAGATGAGTGTTCGCCAAGTACCAGGATAGAATCTAGGGAGTGGCCAGCAGAGGGGGCAGAGTCTCTGGGCCGCCCTTAAGGACACCCAGCTTCCTTACCTCCCTGGGGTTAAGCACTGGGGAGGGGGAGGCTGCAGTACAAGGGTCAAAGCCCTTAGCTCAGGTGCAGACGGTGTCTACGGGACGTCCACGTTGGAAGGACCAGCTTGAGGCCACGCTACATCAGCGGTGACTGAACATTTCATCAGAGAGGTCCTCCATGCCCGTCTGCCTCAGTGGGCTCTCCGTTCTCTTGCCGGATTCACCTGGGTGCAAGGGAGGTGACGAGTGCGCTGAGACCACCAGTGTGCTGAGACCACCAGCTTTGCAGATAGGCAGACCCGACTGCAATGTCTACAATTGAACTTAATATACCTTTCTGTTAAGATTAACTAACGCATCTGGGCGTCTGCATCAAAACATGAATGTGGCTACCTACACTGCACACAGGCATAAATAGTAACATAAAAGTTAAATAATAAAAGCAAATACAGTAGACTCTCCATTAACTGGAACTCAAGCAACTGGCACTCTCAAGCAACTGGCAAAAACCATTTTGCCGGTTGCTTGAAATTTCTCCGGTTGCTTAAGAGTGCCAGTTGCTTGAGTGCCGGTTAACGGAGAGGCTACTTACATTGATCCGGCATCGACCAATCCCCAGGGGTGCCAGTTAACTGAGAGTCCACTGCCTTAAAATAACCCACTGTAAAATCAAGGTTTATATCTTATTTTTTAAAAAAATTCTAATTATGTTTGCTTTATATATTTAGCCTTTTAGATATTGGATACATACAAATTTATGATTATTACATCCTTTTCATAAATGGTGCCTTCATGTTTTATAACTTTCCTCTTGCCTTGATTAATGCTTTTAATCTTAAAAATGCTACTTTGCTAATTATAATGTTGCCATTCTGCTTTTCCTTTCTGTTTTTTTTTTTAAATATTTATTTTCCTCACATCTGTTGGCCTATTTCTTTCTTTTCAATATTAAAAACATCGCTTTGTTTTAAGTGTTTTGCAAATACGCTACATCTGCTTTTTAAAGTCCAACCTGACCACCTTTGTCTCTGAAAGATGACTCCGGTTCATTCGCGTGCATCTTTGACTTTCTTTCTTTCTTTCTTTGTATCCCCTAAATATCATTTGTGTTACTTTGCTTTTCCTTTTTCCCCTTAATTTTGGTGGGTTGATCCAGGTACGATGAACTCTTCCCATTTTCCTTATTAGATTCAGAGGTTCCATCACAACTTCCCTTCTTCCAGGCGTTACTCTCCTTGTGATGTGAATGCCCCCGCTATTTTTGACAGCTAGAATTAATTTAATTCTTGATTAGGATATAGGTATAGGCTTTGATGAAATGTTTCCGTAGCTTTTGTTGTCTTAAAGATGAAGAAGGCGTGATAGTCATTTCTGAAGGTCTGCCTGTAAAGCAAGTTCCAAGAGAAATGTTGAAAAGTGCACTTCGCTTGAGACAACAGAAAAATATAGCTAGTTAAGCACCGACTAAGAGGGCTTAAATCGTGGCAACGCCCACGAGATGTCGAGCTTCGGCCTTTTGCTTTAAAGATAATGTCAGAGATGCACAATTTTGAGGTATTTTGTAGAATCTTGTTTCTGCAGCTCAGCACCCCTTGTTCTCACAATATACTTTTGTGTTTCTCTGTCCAGCAGGAGGAGTTAACTTCAGGGTCTCGAGGAGAATCTATCAGTTTGTTCAAGGTAGTTGTGATGAGCTGCCAATGCCCAGCACTCTGATACCCAAAGGAAAAAAAAATATGTGTGTGTGTGTGTGTGTGTGTGTGTGTGTGTGTGTGTGTGTATACCTATATATCTATATATCTATGACTAAAAGAGCAAAGACTTCTTTCTCAGTTCCCTGGAACTCCCCCTCCCCTACTCCTGAGCTGCATAAAAACTCCCTACTTTTGCTTTCTAAGAGAGAGGGATTTGAGAGATCTTGTATCTCCTGTGCTCTCACTTTGGACAAACCGAATAAACCTTTCTCCGTCTCCGAGCACTGGTGTCTCAGTGTTTTGGTGGACTATGCACAGGGCCCAAGAACCTGAAATATGGGAGGTGATCTGCAACACTTCTATTCCATTCCCTTGTATTGAATCACTTCTTTCTCTGCTATTATTATGAAAACAAGGCCCCTACTATCTCCCTCCATCCAAGTGTTTTACTTTCTCTCTGTTTTCTTTCATTTCCCTACTCAGATGAAACCGTAAGAAAATGTCCACTTCCCTGTTCTACTAGCTCCTTCCTCTTCCCCAGGGGTTTAGGAGATAGCTTAGGACTTTTAGATTTTTAGCTTTTCCCCTGCAGGATGTTTCATTGGTACGATCATTATTGAGCACTTAGATGACAAATTCTCAAGCGCTCAGCCATTTTCAGTTTAGGTTTAAATGTAGGTATATCTAAGTGGAACGTCACACACACACACACACACACACACACACACACACTAACAAACAAACATGGAGAGAGACAGAGACTTGTATTTATGCTGTTTCCTCATCACCTTGCACCTACTGGGGACTCTGCTTTGATTCACATTTTGTTGCCTTCGAGTCCTTCCGGAAGTATTTCCTTAGCTGGACTGTGAGGGTGAGCTTGGGATCTGTGCCTCTTTGCTCACACCTTCCTCTCCCCCTAATCGGTGGCTCTCTCAGCAGGAGGCAGGATTTGGGCTTGGAATCTTTTTCTCAGAGCTCTCCCGTCCGGTGCATCAGTCCGATGTGCGTTGGCCTTTTCCTTTGTATGTAGCACGGTTTTTCTGTCTGACAGCCTGTACATTTCTTCTGTGTGCTTGAATTTAGGAATGCTGTCAGGATATGCCTAAGGGGGCGCTTTTCATTTGTTTGTTTGTTTACTTATTATTTTTCCTCCATCAATTCTGCCTGGAACTTAACAAGCCCTTCAAATTTGAAGACATGCGTCTTTCTTCAAACTGGGGAAAATTTCTTCCATTATTTCCTTAATGAATGCATTCCTACATCTGCTCCTTTTCCCTCCCTTATTATTCTTGTCGCTCTCATTACCCACATGTTAGGTCTCTGCATCTGTCCTCCAAGCCCTTTTCAGAAATTTCTCTCATCATTTCCATCTCTTTGTGTTTTCACTTTCTGTGTTCAGATACCTTTTGCCGGATCATACATGCCCAAACTTAATCCACAACAGAGAATAACAGCTCCTTCAATTTGCTAATTTGTAAAGCTGAAACAAAAACACAAAACTCTTTGAATCTTGGAGTCTTTCTTTTCTTTTTCATATTGAGACTGCATTTCTTTGAGCACTGTTATTTGTTAATCTCTCATTGAAAAGTGAAAGCTGTCATTTTTCTTTTTCCTCCAGCAGTTCTAGTCTACAAGGAGCTGCCTGTTTGGAGCATTCTACTTGTTTTCCTCTCCCTGCATTCTGGAGGTGTTATTCTTATTTTCCTTTCTCTTGCGTGGCTCTATTCACAGTTGGGACATTATCTGAGTAGTTGCAGAGGCTTTAGAGTGACGGCAAAGTCAGGTGAAAGCAGTGATCTGTGCCCCTCTGAGCTGGTGACATACCTCCTGGTCAGCAGCCAGTTCTTGTCGTGGAAAGTTTAGTGCATAGGTGGCTCATCAGGAGGTTCTCCTGGACAACTCTGCTCTGAGCAGTGACTCAGAGAGCTAGATTCTTCCATCTAGTAGATCTTGAATCTTTTGGGATCTTTTCATGACCTTCTGTGGGATCTAGTCAATATAGTAAATTGTGCCCATTTTTAGATGGTGGTGAGTGCTATTAAAATAGAGTAGGATGAAAGTATGTATGTGTGTATTGGGAGTATGTATGATGGCACCATTGCGGTTGACAAAGGAATAGTCAGATTGGCTTTCTCAGGAAGGTGGAGTTTGAGCAAAGCATCAAAGAGTGTTGAGATCTGAGGATATCTGGGGCAGGAGCCACCTAGGTAGGAGGAAGAGCCAGTGCAAAGGCACTGAGGTGAGAGCAAGTCTGGAGTATTATTAAGAGATGTGAACGACGTGATGGAGGGCCTGATTAGTGAGCAGGTTACAGTAACCCAGGCAAGAGGAAGTGGTGGTTGGCTCCATGTTGGTGGCAGGTCGGGGTGGTGTAGTATAAAGTCTTCACATTTTAGATAAGGTTTGAAGGCAAAGCCAAAGAGATTTCCTGACTGATTTGAAGGACAGTGTGAGATAAAGAAAAGGATTAAGAATGTTATTTATTTAAGCAACATGTATGTAGCACTTACTATGTGCACCTACTGTTCTAAGCCTTTCACAATACTAACTCATTTAATCCTCATACTACCCTTAAGGGATATTATTATCTAATTAGTAAGATTAGGAAACCGAAACACAGAGAAGTCAAGAAATGGCCCAAGGTCACATAACCAATGTCATAGGTCTGATTTGAACCCAGGCAAGCTAGCTCCAGAGTCTATAGTCTTCATTATCATTCTGCCCTTTGTGTGGGGATTCTGCCCTTTGTGTGGGGATTCTGCCCTTTGTGTGGGGATTCTGCCCTTTGTGTGGGGATTCTGCCCTTTGTGTGGGGATTCTGCCCTTTGTGGGGGGATTCTGCCCTTTGTGGGGGGATTCTGCCCTTTGTGGGGGGATTCTGCCCTTTGCTGAGAATATCTCTTCCAATTAAACTTTAAGGCACTATGGAAATAATCACAGATGGGTCTCTGGACTCAAGGGCTCACGAGAGGCTTAGGTCCCCATTTGGTCTGGGAGACCACAGTAGCATTTAGGGTTCTCGGGAATGAGTGCCAACTCAGAGCCAGTGACCCCAGACGACGTGGGGTATTTCCACCTCCACAGTGCACAGTCACCTTGGTAAACGACCACATTTCCCCTGGGGAAGACTGGGAGGGAGATGTATGGTACGTGTGGCACTGGGTGCTTCCTTAAAAGGATCTATGGCATTTCACTAGAGTCCCTCTACACTTGAGAAAGGGAAAAAAAGAAAACAAACCAAAAACCAAACTCTGACTTTGCGGAAACTAGACCCTAATTCTGCAATTTGGGGCTTGACCAAGTGGAAGAATGGATGGTATTGATTGAGATGGGCAATGTTCGGAGTGTTCTAAAGTTGAGGGTGGCAGAGAGATCAGGAGGTCAGTTATGGGCCTATTAGTCTTGAGATGATGTTTAGACAACCACGTGGAAGTGCTGAGTAGATAGATGGTTGGGTGAGCGAGCCAAGATTTCTGGGGAGAAGTTCAGCATAGGAGTAAAATCTGACACATAAATGGTATTTAAAGCCTTGAGATCCCAAGAGAGAGTGTGGAGAGATAGGCGAGGTCCAAGAACCAAGTAAACCAGTAAAGGAAGCAGCCAGTGTGCAGCCCTGAATTCCAAGCGGAGGAAACATTTCCAAGAAGATGCACGTGGTCCGCTAGACCTAATGTTGCTCATCCATCAAACAGGATGAGGATAGAGCATTGATCACTGAACTCAGCAATGCGGAGGTCATGAATGACCTCTGAAAAGCAGTTGTGGGGAGTGTTGGTGGCGAAGCCTAATTAGAATGTGGTGCCAAAGAATTGGAGGAGAAAATAGTGAATCGCCAAATCTTTCAAGAAGTTTTGCTGTAGAGGAGAAACAGAGAAATAGGCAGTAGTGGAAGGGGGAAGTGGAGTCCAGAGGGGACACTTTTACAAGGTGATAACAAGAAGACTATGTTTGCATGAGCTGGAAGTGACCCCACCAACAGACAGGGAAAACCATGGGACAGAGACGAGAATGCTCCTGCAACGACGCGTTGGAATAGGTAAAGAGCTGTTGCATCACAAATGCCTCTAACCCACCGAGATTTACTCTTTTTTTTTCTTTCTGCTTTTATACCTAGTTGGTCATCATGGCCAAATCGCTGTAGGATCAAGGTATCTTGGGAAGCACTACGGAGAGGGGCCTGTGCATAACCTCAGGTTGACACCAGTGCAGACCCACTTTCTAGTGGGTCTTCCTCACAGAAGGAACTCTGAGAATGCCAGTTGTCACGGCTCCTGATAGGACGAGGTAGCTACAAGCGATCACGGAATTTTTAGACCTAGAGAATATTTGGTGCCATTTCTCACGGCGCACTGGCAGCACTGGCGACCTTCCTACGCGCTCACCGTGTCCTGTGATGTGCACAGGGAGTTTCTCTCGGACACAGCACAGTTCCTGTCTTTCACGGAAAGCGTCACTCTAGAACCTGCAGCCAGCGGTGTCTGCTCTTCACTGCAGTCATTTGCCTTTTAGCACCCTTGGTTGATGACTCACTTTCTGATTTTTCTGTCAGATTATCAGTTTACTTTAACTATGTATTAGATTGTTAACAATTATTTAATCCTCTGGTTATTACACTTAGAAATCAAGACCCTGCCCAGTAGCTTTTAGTGTAAAAAAATTAAAGAGGGGACACCTTTAAACACTAATAATTACAAGGTTTCTCTCTTTTTCTTGTATTTTTTTCCAAAGCAAACATTTTTCCCCCTAGTGTTATCTGTAATCTCATGCCAAGGTAGATTCCCAGTGGACATACAGTTGAAATATTACAATCATTGACAATAGGACCCACAGCACAGTTGTCTGAGGCTTAATGAGAGAGAAAATGTATCAGATTCTGCAGAATCATGTCCCACGGGCTCTGGACTGCTGTTATTCTGATGACTCAATCTCCTTAAGAATCTAATTTTTAATCCAGCAGCTTCCAAATTCAAACCGCGGCGCATTGTGTGTGTTGGGCGGAAGTAACCGCTGGGGGCCACAGCCCCGTGCCCTGCGGGTGTCCCTGGGGAGGGCGCACTGGCGCCCGCGGCTCCCGCGCTTCTGCGGCCTTGCTATGCACACCCACTGGGCCCCCCACGCGGAGGGGTCAGATGATGCCCTCGGTGAGGGGGCTCCATACCCTCTTCGCCGCCTTGTCTGCCCTGCCCAGCCCGGTGTCCGCCACACACAGCCCCCCAGTGAAGGAATCCATGCAGCGCTTAAGAAACCACGTCATCCGGGCATCCATTTCCGCCGGAAAGTCGCTTGCAGGTTAGAAGACAAACTTCGTACTTGCTTTTCAGCTTCACTGTAAGGGGACTCGGGGGGCCCTCTCCTCCACCCCCACGCCTAACGCAGATACCAGAATTTTCATCTTTTTTGGTATGTTGGGCGTTTGGGGACCTCTTTTTTGTTCTGTGATTCTCTGAGTTAGGTTGCAAAGGTGTAAGACGTAGTTTGGAGCATCTCCCTGCAGCACAAAAAGCTTTCGGCAGAGACTGCCATTGTTTTCTGCTCGCCACCAGGCTCTGTTATATATGAATGGGGACTGCTGTCTCTCAGGTCAAAGCTTTTGTGAGCACTTGCCCCTGTGCCTGGTTTGTCCCTCTTCTGCCTGCCCCCCCGACAAGCCGCTGGGCCAGGAGGCCGAGGGTATTAGTACTGGAAGCTACTGTTGGAATCAGGAGTTTTGGTTTAACCCGAAGCCTTGGTCAGTAGTTTTGATTCCATCCGCCTCTTGGGAAACATCAGGTAAAATTCCCAACTTCCTGGATTCGTTTCTTTTCTTGGTAAATGGGGGTCAAGCTAATCTTGGTAGACTGTTATGGAGATTTAATGAGATAATATAACATGGCACAGTTATGAGAGCTGCTATCACTACCATCATCACCACCACCACCACCACCACCATCGTCGTCATCATCCTTCAACCATCAGTTCATATATGGTGTCCTCTGTGAGGCCTTCCTAGACTTTGGGGGAGCATTAGATATTCCTTTACAGGCACCCCTGTAGCATTTTATACACCCAACACTCGTAGCATTATGTGGTCTGTGTTCCTTTCCATGTGGGCTGCCCATGGGGCTGAGCCATTTGATGGCAGTAACCTTGTCTTGTTAATCATTACCTCTCCAGTGTCTAGCATCTACCACCGGACCTGGCCCCCAAGGCCGGCTCAGTAAGTGTGTTTTGAATGAACACAGGAATATGATCGCTTTTGCTTAGGCCTGAAGTCGGCATTCACCGTGCGTCTGAAGGAGTAATAGGAAACCGATAGACCCGCCTGTGGGAGCGAGAATACAAGTGTAACGATAATGACTTAGGAGATTCAGTAGGGCTGTATTATTTGTAAGCTCCACCTACAACTACAACGATTGGGACAGCTTTAAACATCAACACATAAAGTAAATTTATGCTCATTTATAGATGGGAATATTTTATTGTTTTAAGTCATCGCAAATTGGTTAGTTGTATTTTGGGTTTTTTTTTTTTTTTACATATTCTTGGATAGGTCTTCATTTTTTTTTTTTTTGCAATGGCTTTTTTTGATCAAGAATGAAATCCCTGATCAAAATATTGCCTGAGAGATTGCGACTGCTTTAAATTTATTTTGTTTTATTATAAGGTTTTAAGGCATTCATTCATTTTTGAGAAAAAAACGGAGTCTGCCTGACTTCCAATACGTTTAGAGTTATGATTCAGTGGTGGCCAGCTCGGCCAAACTTGAGGACCAGAAGGTACACAGGAGTGATGCCGTCTTGGAGCTCCGTCTCCTGGGGACATCCCCTTCATTTCCTTGTCACCTCTGAAAGGCTAAAAGGTGATACCAGAAGTCGGAGGCTGGGGATGGCCTCTCAGCTGCTGTTCTGGTCATCGCAGTTGCGTTTGTGGGAATTACAGAGGTCCTGAAACTTTAGGAATACCTAAGTGGTTCGGAGGTTTGACGCTCTCTCCTGCCTCCATTACAGAAACCCAGATTTCTTGGATGCCTCTGAGGTCTGTTTTGCTTGGGCAGCATTTGAAGATTCAACAGAGGTCTTCCTGGGCTTCGAAGGCCCCTTGGGAGGCCTCGGCCAGCAGAAAGAACACGGGGTCTGCAGCTGTAGACTCAGTTCTGTCATTGCAGTGTATTTATTTTCCTAAGCCTTCATTTCCTGATCTTGTATCTAGGCATTCATAATTATAATATCTACTTGTCAGGGGGCGTGGTGATGAATAAATAAGATAATATTCACGAAGCATTTAGCATAGTTCCCTAACCCATTGTTTAATTTCAACATAAAAGGGGGCAGCTGGAGGGAAAAGAAAAGAAAGCTGGAAAAGGAACCCACAGATTGCAAGAGGCTTAGAGAATGCATCAACCAATTGTGACACAGGGAACTTACTGGAATCTTCCTTCAAACTCCTGGAAAATACCTCAGGAGGTTTAAATGCTACATGGACACTGACGATTTCAAGGAATTACTAATATCTCAGCTGTGGTGATACTGCTGTGTTTTTAATAAAATGAATTCTTAGCTTTTAGAAATACATGCTAAAGCAGGGCATTAAATTGTGTTTCCCTTTGTGTAAAACGGGGGGGAATAATTATCCATTAGCTTGCTTACATTATATCTGTATCTGTATCTATATAATAGAAACACATACTGAACTATATATGAATAAAACAAAAGTATTGCTTGTAACCAATCCTTGATTAAAAAAAAAAAAGGTTGTAGCTACTCACAGCTCTTGTTAAAATTCAAGCCTGGTATCTATAGAGACACATAAAATTTGACAAACAAACTATTAGATGAATTAGATGCCAGGCAGGGGTCAGGGACACCTGCTCTGTCCCTGTTCTTTCTGGCACTGATCATCAGGTGGGCAGCAGACAGCACTGTGGCATACTTCACTGTGTGTCTCCTTGGCGCCTTTTGTATGTCAGGAGTGCTTCTTTTCTGACATTATAAAATGAATACAAGCAACTCTTAGATATTGTAAGTGATTCACATTAAAATAAAAATTACTATTCCTCTTTTATGCCCCTAGAATGGTTTAACTTAAAAGATGCACTGTCAACAAATAAATTTCAAAGCTACTTGTGAAAGTCATGGTCTTACCGATACTGTACAACCAGAACAAAGACAATAATTTGGAGAGAGAGGGGGAGAGAGACACACACACACAGACGGACATGCCATTGAGTTGGCTCTGGCTCCTGGTGACCCCATGACTGAGTGACATCCACAATGGCCTGCTCAGCTCCTGCGGACTCCTGCCGGTGGCTTTTGTCATGGAGTCGGTCTTCTCGTACCTTGTCTTCCTCCTTTCCTGCTGCCTTCTATGCTTCCCATCCATATTGTCTTTTCCAAAGAACCCTGCCTTCGCATGATGCGCCCGAAGTAGGACAGCTTCAGTTTTGTCCTTTTGCCTCCAGGGATGTTTCAGGCTTATTTGCTCTCGGTCCCACCTGTCCATCCCTCTGGTGGTCCAGGGTATCCCCAAGCTCTCCTACAGCACCACATTTCAAATGAATCAGTTTCCCCCATTGGTCTTCTTCACTTCGTCCAACCTTGACATTCATACACAGTGTGGGGACTACGAGGCTGTGGGTGATCTTAGTCTCGGTCTGTCATGAGTGGATGCTGCGTTTGATGTGAGTCTGAACACTCTCAAATAAAAGATTCCGTGTGTGTGTGTGTGTGTGTGTGTGTGTGAAATGAGACTCATTATTCTCACTGACTGACTATAATACCATGTTGTACCCTTGACGGGGGGCAGGGGCCATCTAGCAGGCGAGGAGAGGGCAGAGATAGGCCTGGCTCCCCGGTGACGTGACCTCACGATGCTGCCTTTCCCAAACGTCGCAGATGACAGATCGGAGTCCCTCCTGCCGGCCCTCCTGTCCTCACTGACGGCCTCGCTCTACACATTACGGAGAACAGTGCGGTTCATGCACCGCTTCCCTCAATTTTCTGCACCGACATCTACGAACGTCGTCTCCGGCATCTGCTTCGTGTCCTTCTCTTCAGCTTCAGAACAAAGCCATCTCTTCATTCATCTCTTCGTTGTTCTACCTTTGCTGTTCGCCTGCATTCAAAACCATTTTTTTTAATTGTGGTAAAATACACACAACATGAAACTTATCACCTCAACCATTTTTTAAGTGCACAGCTTAGGAGCAGGCTTGAGAACGTTCACGTCCCCAGAACTCCTCTCCTCCTGCAGGGCTGAGACACTAGACTCCAACGATAACTCCCCATTTCCCGGTAGAACAGTCCAGACTTCCTTTCCTCGCTTGCTCGCCCCCTCTGCAGCACTACGGTTCTCTGTTTACTCTCCAGTTCCCCAACGGTTGCTGACGGGCTCCATTTCTGGGCAGTGTTTCACACTGCTCCCCCATAACCGTGCTCCCTTGGCTCGATTCCTGCCTCCTGTCTTCCTTCTCGGATTCCGTTGCTGCGTGTTGCTAAATGTTCCATTGCTACTCCTTCTCCGAGTGTGACTGGCTCGGCATGGTCTGCCCTGGGCTTTTGTCCCATTCTACGTCGATCTTCAGTAGTCTCCCCCACCCACTCCCAGGACTCCAATTTTGAAGTCTGCCACACCTAGATCAACAAGCCCCCAACCCAGAGCTTTCGGCTCGGCAAGATGTGTTTTAGGGCTCCTCTGTGCCAGCCCAGACACCAGGAGAGCACTGAGGTTTCAGAGATAAATGACACGTGGACAGGCCAGAGTGCTGCAGAAGCAGCTCTGTTATAATGGTGCCCTACTTTTTATTGACCATCGTAGTCTAAGGTCATTCATTCTTCCCTTGGCTCCTGTACACCATGGCATCTCTCTCTCACCGGATTTAATCTCCTCAGCGTTCAGAGTTCATGCATGGGTGCCCTCTTCTACTCCAGTGACATGCCCTGGGGTCCCACCCAGTCTCAGGCCTTTAGAAACACGACACGGGGTAGGGGAAGGGTGACTTCCAAATCCCTGTCCATAGCTCTGAGCAGGTGCGTGGACACATGCTCGCCAACGTGTCACCCTCACTTGGACGCCGTGTTACCTTGGATGTAACGGGGCCCAACAGAGCTTCCCGCTTTTCTCTCTTCAATCTGTTCCTCCTCCCGTGAGCACCCCCGCCGTCCACCCAGCTTTCAGCAGTGTTTTTGATTCCACTTTTTCTCTAGTTCCCCCACACCTAACCCACCCAGTCCTTTTTTAACTCCACGTGCAAACGCATCCCAGTTCCGTCTGCTTCTCTCCATCTCCTTGGCCACCACCCTAGTCCCCCCGACCTCTCCCATGGGGACCGCTGAAATATAACAGCTTCCTGGCCTCTTTCTCCTTCCTGCACTCTCCACCCTGCACCCTCCAGTCGGCGGCCATTGAAAGAGGTGCCCTTGCTTGCCGACAACTGTGTGGTGGTGGCTTCACAGCCCTTAAACTAAAACCCGAACACGCTGGCCCAGTGACGTGGCCCCTGAATCCTGGTCTGGGACGAGCTGCTGGAATGACTCGCCCTCCCTCCCCGCCTTGCTGCTGCTCACTGGGCACACTGACCTCCTTTCCCTTTCTTGAGCGGGCCAAGCTTTCTCCATCTTAGCACCAGTTCATCCCTGTGCCTAGAATGCTCTACCCCGACTCGCGGAGGAACCACCTTTTCCTGTCATTCTGATTCTGCCCAGAGAGGTCTTTCGGTTTAAAGCCGCCATCGGACACGCTTATGTCAGCCTGTTTGCATTTGGGCACAGTTCTCAGCACCAGCTTTTCCTATTTTCCTGGCTTCTCTCTTCTCTGCCTGCCTCTGCCAGAGCGCTCCGTGAGAGCACAGACCTTATCTCCTTGGCTCATGGCTATATTCCTAGAGCTTAGGACACTATCTGGCACTTAAAAGTCACTGAAAACTATTTACATAAATGAATAAAATGTCTCTAGGCCTCAAACATTCTAATTTAATCTCTAAGCCACTGCCAGAGTGAACTCTCATAAATGGTTATCTCACCAAGTCACTCCCTCCTTAAAACACGCCAGAGACTCCACATTACCAAGAGGATAGAATCCCAACCGCTCAGCACAGTGCCCAAGAGACCCCACAGCCGGCTCTCTGCCTGCCTCTCCAGCCTCATTTCCCACTGGGCCCCCCACCCCTACTTCACGCCCGATAACCTGCAAGATACCCAGTGACACGCACGTTCCGGGCGCCATGCTGCTTCACGCCTCTGGGACTGGGTTCGCTCCTTCTGGGCTGCCCTTTCGTTCCACGCCCACCTCCCTTACGTACTCAGCGTATAAGTGCAGCTCAAGTCCGGAAGATGGACTCACCCCCTGTCACCCCAACCTTTTCCTCTACAGATTATGCTTGCCTCCATCATAGCTGCTGTAAGTCTTTACTGCTCCTATTTGCTTCCATGTCTGTCTCTCCACTTGGACTATAAACTCTAGGAGGGCAGGCACAGTGTCACAGCTCATTCATATTGTATATCATAGTGTTCTCTAGCATCAGAGCGTTACATACATGTCATTTTAGTCCCAGAGGTGACTCGTGGTGGACACTTGCACAAATGTTGGCTGAGTGACTTACTATGTATGGATCAGTTTACTGTACTTGTCATGAAAATGCAGGGAACTTGAGAATGCTTGACAGTAACTGCCATCAGGGTTGACAGATGCTACTCATTATATTGTGTTTACTGTGGCTTGGGCCCTACTGCATGCTAACGCAGATTAATGTAGATGAATGTCTTCAAACTCCTAAGAAAAATGGGCTCCCAGGGACCAAGGTCAATATATCACCTAATCATCGCAGGAGAAATGAATGGGCCTGATAGGAATAGGAAATGCTTAAGAAAAAGTTCATTAAAGAAGGCTTCATGAATGATTGATTATAAAATTTAATCTCTTTGGGAGAGAGTTTTACTGACATTTTAAATACATGCCAACAAAACAAGCTGCAATTAAGCATTTGCCCTAGCAAATAAAGCATCATCAAGGTATTTGTTCTGGATCACAATTATATGAATATGATATGCGCAACTCTGAAATAAAGGTTTGCATTAAGTGTGACTCATTGATCGGAATTGTGCATTTTGGACACCTTTGCTTTCACCACGATAATTGCAAGTCGTGCTCCATGAAGGTGAATATGCCTCCTTTTTCTGGGATCCCAGCCCTTCTTTAGTCTACTGTTTTCTGGTTTCCACTTCTCTCTGCTTTTACTTACGCCTTTTCACAAGCTCTGTGGTGACCTTCTGATGAACGTCCCCAATGACCCAGCTTCCTTGGCTCTTTGGGAGCATTTAATTCACTGATTCCACGGATATTTATTTATCATCCACTACGTATGAGCATTAGGTATAGACTTGGTGAATTTAATTTAAAAAAAGACACCCCACCAGCTGACACCCCAAAACCAATCCAACAAAACCCACAAACACCAAACCAAACCAAACAACAGAAAACAGACTTCATTCCTGACCTCAAATATCCTACCATCTAGTAGGAAAATAGACACTAAATAAATAAGCACAGAGATAAGAACTTAATTCAATTGTGATAAATGCTGTGAAAGAAAAGCACATGATAAACTTGAGAAACAAGAACAGGGAATCCAGCTTAATTTGGGGATCAAGGCAGCATCTCCAGGATGGAGACCTGAGAGAAAAGTCCAAATGGACAGAGAAAAATGATAGCTGGGAAGATACGTTTGATCAGACAGCGCATCAAGGGTAGCAAGCCTGTTTGGCATATCATCTCCCCCAGCAGCTGATGAAGAGGTGGAACTGTCAGTTATCCCAAAGGAACCAAACCTTCGTGCTGATAAACGTGTTAGTCAAAGAGAAAGGGCCTGTGGAGCCTTATTTTAAAGAAGGTAAAAGAGAGATTACCTGGCAACATGTTCTCCCTTTAGAGATGGTTCAGAAAAAAGAAGAGAGAACCAAATTGCTTGTGCTCATATATAAAGAGAATGCAATGTATTGTGTAGATATTTCAGCAGGAGAAAGAGAAAAAGAAGCTGTCCCCCTTCAAGTCACTAATTCTGCTACCTTCCGTCCAACACACCAGAGAACTTCTGGGAAGTTTGTTTCCCTTCTGACATAGAGCAGGCATGCTTTTAATCCTGATGGTACATGTAGGTAGGGTATGTCCATAGCCTCAGGAACGGGGAAGATGAAATCATCTAGGACTGCAAACAGCAAGTGTGAAAGAGAAACCGATAGCTTTTGCAGAAATGCAACTTGCTTCGTGTGGTTAGCACATGTGATTAAAACAAAAACTGCCAAGTGTCACTACTACCCTGTTTGGGCTTTTCTGGATTATTAGGTACTTCATTCCTTATGTAGAAATAGGGGAAAGTTTTGTTTTTTCTTTCTCTGTCTTTAAAAATTAAAAAATATGAGTCTCCTCCCCTGCCCCTGGGGCAGTAAGTAGTTCCTCACTTTGCACATCAGAATTACCTGGGGGTACTCTGAGAATTCTGTGCATCTTAGAACCACTCAGGAGCTCTTTGTTCATTGGGTCTGGGATGCACTTGGCCTTTCGTAGTTTAAAAAGCTTCCCAAGTTATAAAGTACAGCCTGGGGAATGGACTCAATAACATCGTAATAACTATGCACACTGTCAGATGGGTAACAGCCTTACTGGGGTCACCACCTTGTGAGCTGTATTCATGTCTAATCACTATGTTGCTAAAAATTTTTTAAAAAGAAAAGAAAAGCCAAACATAAATAAATAAACAAAAACAACAAGTGATGTTGATGTGCTATGGACTTTGAGAACTACTTCAGCAAGTCCTGAACGCCTGCCTCTCTCTCTCTTAAATGCTCTCTTTCTCTCTTTTCTGGAAATTAAATGACTATGGGGGGGGGGATAACTCGAATGATCCTATTTCTTACAAGAAAAAGGAGTCAGCTGGGAAAACGTCCACGAGAAGGAATGTTTGTGACCTGACTGTCCTGCCCTCGTCAGCCTGCACGGTGAGTGGTGGTGACCGGCGGTGGCTGGAGACTCAGCAGGGCCTCCCGAACGCGCTGGGTGACCAGGACTTGCAGGCGACTCTGCGCGGGTCCCACACAGCTGCGTGTCTGGCGTGCTCTGCCTCGGGCGGGCCGCACGTCCTGGTGGGGCCTTCGGAGAGCGGAGACCCTACCGTGACCGTCGTGGCTCCCGTTCGCCATCCCTTCCTGTCGCTTGGCACTCACGCACGTGCCTCTTACAGACACATGCCAACAGCGATGCAACCCCCCTTCGTCTGCGTTTTGGGGTTCAGCACCACCTCCGACGTTGGACAGGCGGACTCTGCGCCCCGGGTGTCCTGCAGCGCCCGGAGGGAGACACGGGGACCGCTGCCACCAGGCGGGACGAGGACGCGCGGCCCCACCCTTTCAGAGCGCTTCGCACTTTGGAGTTGGAAATAAGGGGCGGAGGGCCCGTGGTGGCACCGTGATTGAAACGGGTCTCCTCAAACGTCCTTCCGCCGACCCGGGTAGTTTGCCTCAGTGCTTCCGCCAGAAACAGGCTTCCCCCATCTGGTGCCTTCTGAGCAGGAGCACTTCCCATTTGGTCAGAAATGGAAATTCCAGAAAACCCTAGATTTTTTTTTTTTTTTTTTTTTTTTTTTTTTTTTTTGTGGCAGTAGAAGGGTACAACTAAAATAGATTAAACACATTTAGAAGCTGTTACCATTGAGCCCTGGTGACTCAGGCTCAGAAACCTAAACAGCTGACTTATACCTCAGGTGGGCCATTTGGGGCCTGGGGTCATCCTAGGAGCGCCCTGCAGCCCTTACACAGCTGTGCCCCCTCCAATTGTAAGCTATATTGGCCTTCTTCATATGTGCCAAGACATGAGGTCAGGGGGTCCTGGGGACAGGGAGGGCACCGCGCCTGAGCTGTTCAACATCACGTGATCCCATCGCTTTCACGAGCTGACGAGGCCCAAGAGAATCTGAGTTATGTGCATTTATTTCCCTATGAAAGTAGCTACTCTTCCAGAGCAGGTTTTCTTTCTGTGTCCTCCTTAGAACATATGGTATAGCTGGTGGGTGGTTAAAAAAAAAAATCCTATTGTTTTCTGAATAGTTGATAGTAGAAATTCCTTTGGGAATAGGCGGGCCCAGAAAAAAAAGTACCTTGAGCATTTGGGTAGGAGAAAACAGGCTCCCCACAGCATTCAGCAGCCTGGGGGCAGAACAAATGGAGGGTAGAATTACTTTGCATTAAGAATAATTACTGGTGGTGGTGGTGGGAGGGGACAGAAAGGAGAGAGCTTGCTAAGCAACGTGGGAAATGAGCCAAAAGACTTTCTAGAACGGGAAGGTTATGATCCAGCTCTAAGTGCTGTGTGTCAGCAGTACAAACCCCATCTCTTTCTTAAATTTCTATCAACTTTCTGTAAAATCTGCTACACAAAGTTTTGTGTGTGTGTGTGTGTGTGTGTGTAAAACTAAGGAAGGTAGTTCAAGAACCGAGGTGGCAGTAAAAGAAATAAAACAGTTGCAAGACGGCGAGTGGAGGACCAGAAGTCAGCAGCAGTCAGGGGCGGTCGCGGCAGCATACCCCAGAGGAACGCACAGAAACCTTGGAGAGCAAATAGGACTTCCAACACCCGTGTCTGTCAGGGAGCAGGAGTGTCCTCCTTAGGTTTTAAGAGGCGGGATCACCCTCGATGTCGTTTAGATTAAGTAGTAAAAGCTCAAGTAGGTTATAAATGACACTAACAAATGATAAACACTTTCAACTGAGTAGAATGTTTCAGTCATCCGAATAAAGGAGAGTCTTGGGGAAGGATTTCGAAGTTTTGGGTTTGAATTATTTTTTCCCCCTTCGACTTCCAGTATCTTTCTATTTTTTCCTTAGAATCCTGATATAATGAAGTCTATGAAGGCAGTCCTCGATACTATTTAAACTCACACTTTAGGGTCTTTAAACTGCTACAGTATTTGCAAGTGAGAGTACACACATTCCAATAACTGGGAAACTATAATTTGAGATTATACCAACAAATGTACTCAATATTGATGTAACTACACAAAATTATACATGTAATATATGGACTTTAATAGTACAGAATTTGGTTTTCTTATACATAGCTGACCAATAAACAAAGAGACTTGTTAGCTTGTTGTTCTGAACCAACAGATTTCCACCCATAGCTTTTTACTATGTCCTAAAAAAACACAGATGATACTTCCACTTAGGCAAAGTACAAGTAATGTTAATCAAGGTTTGAAGCTTCAGCAGATGGAACACCAGAAATAGATTAGGAGCAACTCTTGTCTTTTACCTAAGTAGTGCTACAGGAATTCAGCGTTGATCCAAAGAAGACAGAAGTTTCTCATTAAACTTTGTTTTAACGAGTCTCGAAATTCTATGACCGATTGTTAGTCAAGTTGTTTCCAATAAAAATTATTAATTTTAAAAACTATTAACTTAAAATGACCACACAGAGAGCGGTCCAGAAAACATTTTTCTTTCCTTCTGAAGCAGTGCATCATCATGAACCACTTTTTTTTTTTTACTATTAAACTTCAGTGGCCAAGAGAGACAAATAGCGCTGAGACTGTTCTACCACCGCTGAGTGAGACGGGAGTGGCAGGAACATCTCTTTAGCCTTCTGGGATTTCAGGCAAACTGAGTGACTTGCCAGCTCCGACAGCCTCCTGTCTCGTGCTTTGACGACTCCCACCGCAGCCAGCCGTCTGTCACATGTCATGAACGGCAAAATGACCCAGAGGAGGATGGCCAGAGAAGCTCTCAACACATGCGAGCTTGCTGGGAACCATGGCAACGATGGCAGCAGCCGCGGATTTCAAGGATTTCGGGTGATCTTCTAGCTTCTTCCCAGAATGACAATCCATCTTTTTCAGCTTAGCAGACTTGCAAGCAATGTGGGCTGTGTGCAAACCCAGCACTGTGTGCATAGCCAGCGCTGATTGGGCTTGGATGGTTCAGGGTCAGCACCTGGACTGGGAAGCTAGCTGCTTTGATGGGTCATTTTGGCTGTCACCTGCCATGGTGCATGATGAACATCTTTGACGCATTTGTTCTTGACATTGGTCCCCAGGAAGAGCTTCACTCAGGTTTCATAATGCATTTCAACAGACTTTACTTTAGTTGTAACATTGAGTAGGACAAAGATAACCATCATGCTGAGTTTGGGGACACCAGTCTCCACAGAGACACAGGAACGGTACCAGGACCACCAATTTTGTAGACACCTGCAGGGGCAGACACAGGGCTTGTCAGGTGAATGGGTTGTGGCAGTATGCAATCTAGAGCTTCAGGTAGCGTGGCTTCACTGGCACTGCCATCTTTGCGGGTGACTTTCCATTCCTTAAACCACGGCGCCTTGACCTGAACTGCCCCTCCTCCTTCTTGTTGAGTCTCTTAACCTGGGTATCCACGGCCATTGCTCCTCAAGCTCACATCATTACCCTTGGTATCTTTAGAGAAATATTTGCCCACATGTATATCTCCTGAAAATGGGAAAAATTTTAAAAACAGGAGAATGATACTCATACGTCTGTAGCAGCAAAGACTGTTCCAGCAGGTTTACCTCGCAAATGCTTGGCTCTGTCCACTTGCATGCGTTTCCCGTATGGCTCCGGGGGCCTTTGGAGTGTGTGAGCTCAGTTCCATGGCTACTTCTACAGACAGAAAGAATTTGCCAACAGGCTGGGTCAGTGGAACGTTGGCTTTCGGTCATTCAGACCTGGTTTGGGGACTTTGCCGTTTATCAGCTCTGTGGCCCTGGAAGCCCTCTGCATCTCATTAAACCTCATTTTTCCATGGGTACAATACAGGGATTTGGATGATACCTGCTCCCTGGCACCTAGCACACAATAAATGCTCAATCACTGTTATCTTCCAATGTTACTGTTGACATTTTAATATGGATTTTAAAATGATACAACCTAGAAGGAGAGGAAAGAAACTTTGCAGAAATGCAAAGTGTCACACACCTGAAGAGCCTGATAAAACCCAGAATGAGCAGAGGTTTGCAAAAAGTAGAGGATAAATAAATAAATAATAATAAAAACCTCAGTCATTATTTTTTCTTTTTCAACTTTTATTTTCCCAGTCATTTTTAGAATAAGAAAGATAAGGAAGGAGTAACACTACAGTTTAAGAAAAATTGTGCAATGCTAACAGACCACAGAAAGAAACCAGAACTGTCGACCCAGTGTTGTGATTGTATTTTCTTGGTCAAAGAGAAGTATTTTTGGTCAGAAAGGGAAGAACACACACCAGTAAGCACGCTCTAAATTCTTAGAGACAGAGAGCTCTCTGAATGACATTAATCATTTCATAGGTCACCGGAAAAGGGGCAGGTGACATTGTGGAACCATAAATGGCAGTCCTGAGGAAACACAGAACACGAGCCCGAGTCTCGACAGAGACAGAGAGTAACGTTATCCCGACTGCCACACGGGAGATGAGGAAGGGTCTGCTCATTCTCACACTGTCCTGAATTACAAACCAATAAGCTTGATGTGTACCCCGAGTGAAACATTTCACAGATTGTTGGTGAGCATTTAGGAAAGGAAACCAATGACCATCAAGAGTTGGTTCTTAAATGCAAGTTTCTGTCAGAGTATTCATTATCTTTTCTGATAAGATTATTAAGCTAGTAGATCATGGACATGATTCACTCATTCAGCAAATATTTATTAGATACTAGCTAGGTGCAGGCATATTGTCTGTCACATTTTTTTCTTGAAAAAATATGCAATAAGTTCATGTATTAATAGACATGGGATAGAATCTGACATTCTAGGAAGAAGTAGGACAGAGAGCTGGCCAGCGATACCAAAAGGAATGGAGCCGGTCTCTACCAAAATTGGGAATACAGGAGTGGCAGAGTGGGGTAATAGCAAACACGTTCATTTTGGGATGTGCGTTTAAAATTTGTTTGTAATGTAGGTGGAGATGCCTATTAATGTAAAGGTATGAAGCGCAGAGGCCCTGGATTGGAGACTCAGATCTGCGGGTCATTAGCTTGTGCGGTGACTAAAGTGTTTACATGATCTGTCATGTGGCTGAGAATTCTCAGAGGGCTCCACTGAGTGAGCCAGGATGAAGGTAGCACTCACATTGAAGAAAAGAAGAAAAACAAGGGCTTATAAAGAGGACCGAGACACAGCGATCAGGACGGTGGGAGGAGAGTGGGGGGTGGTATTGCCCTGGCTGAGGGAGGAGGGGAGCTCCCGCCTAGTGCTGAGCAGCCTGTGGGTTTGAACCGTGTGCAGTAGTGGTCACGCAGGTCAGTGATGACGTGCGCGTCCTGTCCAGCCGCCCTCAGCCGTGGGCCGACGGCTCCCTCCCCTCAGGGTGTAGGAGAGGACCAGGGACATGCACTGGGTAGTCTAAGAATGAGACATTTGCAGGGATGGAAAAACAAGGAGGAGAAGGAGGCTGAGAAGAAATAGATTCATCTGGTGATCAGATTTAAGATCGCAGCGTAGCGGGTGGGCAGCCAGAATATTGCTTCACATGACCGAGACCCCCAGTAGAATAGTCGGAGCACATGGTCACATGGAGCCGCATAAATATACAACAGGGACGCATGTAAATGCCCCCACTGCTCCACGGGCCTGGCGCAGTGCTAAGAGAGACGGGGACAGCCGCTGCGGCGTGGGGCCGGCCCCGGGGGGACGCAGACCCCTGAAGCCGGTAGGTGGTTGTACGCCCGGGGCCGTCACAGTCCTCATGCCGTGGCTGTGCACACACCTGGACACAGAAACAAACAACCCGTACTGTGCACCGCCTTTGGGGCCACCTGGTATTTAACGTCTCTTCTCTTTCCTCCGAAGTGACAATGACTTTTGAACAAACGTGTTTCTGTTTTTAGGAAGGGGTTTCAAGGAGCAGCGAACTGAATCAACGTTTTACCTTCCGGAGAGGAGAACCACGTGGCCGTCAGCGGACGGTGATACAGGTGAAACACGTTTCCGTTTTTGTAGTCGACTTGGAATTCACTACTATTATTATTATTAACCTGGGTGACAGTTTGCGCATTTATTAGGCGTTACCTAGTGGTAGATGCAGGAACCTCAGAGACTCAGTTACCCCAGAAAAACAATTTAAACACTTTTTGGTAACTCCGTTTAATTGTATGTTTAGCCCCCCTCCTGCCAGGCTAAGAGCAAGGCCTCAGGGAATTTTTGGCCTGTCCCTGCTTCTGTGGGCTGCAGACAAAGGTCCTGGAGGAAGTCGCACGGCGCCTGGAGCAGGACACGGCGGGAGGGCGGGGCCCGCGGGGCCCTGGCGGGTGGAGTTGCCCCGCGACAGCATTTTGGCTGCAGCGTGGCTCACACCGTTGCTGCGTCACTTGTGGGCAGGGACACTTTTAAGAAGTGACAGATCATGTGTGTCCAGACTCCGCATGAAGCCATTTCCTCTTTGGGGTACTGCCACGTCCCCAGGGGCTCAGCCTGGAAAACAGAAAGAACTTGGGTCCCGGACCCACAATTCTTTCTGTTCTCGTCGCCTCCTCTTCAGTCTCCCTCCCTCGCCCCATGGACGGTCCTGTTCGAGGCAGGCGGTGGAAGAAATGATGGCTCTCTGACCTCTGCTTCTCCCACACACTCGTCTACACCTCAGCCCCCAAACACTAGGTTCCTCCCCACCTCCGCCTTCAAAACCCAGACACAAGAAAAGCCCCTGGGCTGTGCCTGCTTTCTGACCAGGCACCCCTCCTTGGAGGCAGTGAGCTCAGGGCGACCCAGGAGAAAAACGTGCCAGCATAACTGTGCCACCACGGCAACAACCTGAGGTAGGGTCTCAGCTGTTTGCATGACGGGCCCTTCCAAATGTAAGACCCTGACGCCTGGTGGGTGGCGCTGTCAGAAAGGACAGGAAAAGCCTGGGGCAGACGGCAGTGACCCCAGGTCCGCCACGGAGAGGAAGGGCCCTGGCCTTTTAGATTTGCGAGCGCTCAGCGAGATTCTTCAGAAATGATAGTGACCCAAACTGAAAACCTTTATCTGCTGCCTCCTCGCAGATCCTGCTTCCTCTCTTGAAACCTCAACCATGACGAGGCCGTTTCCACTTCTCTCTGCCATGCGAGGCCTGGCCTCTTCTGGGCTGTAATTTCTCCTCTGACTGTGGCTTCACAGGATGTCTGAGTCCTTGGTGACCTTCGCTCTCTTGCCGTGGGGTCAGGACTGCCATGCGTCAAGGTGGCCTCTCAAACCTTACAGAACCTCCTTATCAATGGACATTAATGGCTGTAGGGGTGCGCCATCACTTTGGAGGGGTGCGGTATGTGTATACGCCAGCAGAGCATGTCCTGGACACGCTCCATGTTGTCGTTCCAAGGGTCTGGAGAGGGAGAAGAGCTCTCAGCTGCCGAGTCAAAAAGATTCCACTTGTGACACTTGAATTGCAGCCGCGAGTCGGAGCCCCACCTAAAAATAGCACCAGCGCCATCTGCAGAAATTCAGATCTGTATGGATGTGCCCGAGTTCGAGAAAGCCGGGCTATTTTTAGACCTTTCTAGGCAGCTGAGACGGAAGTCTCCACCTCAGCAATATCAGCACTTTAAGACTGCAATATGCTTTGAAGATTAAACACTGCGGTGCAGATTAGGAAAAACACCACCACGGATTGCCATTCCCATATTCACCGGTATTGTCCATTATTATTTTATGTCCAAGAGGGACAGCACGTGCTCTAAGATTTGGGTCTGACCTCGGAACCAGAGTGAAGCCTCCCCTCCAGCTAGATCACTGCTGCTGGAGTTCGCTTTGGGACGCCTCGGAGCACCGAAGCGCCGGTTTGCAGATCTAGGTAAGGTGCAAGGGCTACTGTTTACGTTGCATTTTTAAACCGAGTCAGTCAGGGAAAGTACTTGGATGTGGTAAATGCCTCACGTCACCTTGTCTACCTGTAACCGAACCAAAATGTTTAGGCATCTTCACGGAACGGCCCCATCTTGGCCAGCAAGAGCGCAGTTACTGACTTCCTAGTCCCAGGTTTTAGGGCACCTGTGCGACTTGTCTAAAGGGAATAAAAGCTAGTTGCATGGAACTCCACTGTCAGCCCACGAGTGCTCGAAAAAACACGTCGATGCAACGCCGGCCCCCCTGTCCCGGAGGCTGTGGTGAGTGTGGCCAAGTGGCCCTTAGAAGGAAGGAGACTCCTTCTCCCCACTTCCTGCGCAGGCAATGGGGTGTGCACCCCAGAGACGACACGTGAGCCTGGTATGCCACATGATTACATTATGCCAATTGGTCTGACTTCCCTGGGCGCCCATGGGGATGCCAGGGGACATGGAAAGCAGCACGCTGGGTGGGGGCAACAGCGGCGCAGGAAGCTGCTCTGGCACTGAAGCCGAGTTACGGGCATTTCCCTGAGGTGAGAGAGCCCCCCCCCCCAAAAAAAAAATTCAGGCAGCCAGGAAAGAGCTGCGAAGCTAAAAATTGAGGTTGCATTTGGAAGTGGCCCATGACAATCCCTCTCACTAGATTCAGGATGCTCCCTGCGTTGGCAAGAACGTCTTTTCCCCGAATCCTTCATAAATGGCTTTTAAAAATTCTCCTGGGGGAGCCAGGTAGTTTGACACACACTCACCCGGCCTGCTGGACTAAAATCCCCAGGGATTGCGAGTACACGTCTGACATTTGGGCTCCTTGGAGCTGGTGCTGGGGAAACTTGGGAGCCTGAGTGGCTGCAGGCGTAACCTTTGGTCGTCGTCAGTAATGTGGTCTGAGAGGACTCACGTACTCTTGGGAAGTGTGGGAGGGGGCAGGGGAATTTGGAAAACATGAAGTTGTGTATGAGCCTTGTGTGTCTGTGACCTTTCAACGCAAAATACAAAGAGAATTTTGCAGAATCATATGTTTCAATGACAGAAATAGAATACACAGAACATGAACAGGGCGATAACAGAGAAGACCGTCGGTCCAAACACGTAGGGTTGGAAGCCCTGATCACATTTGCCGTTGCAGTGGGAGCAGATGGAAGTGATCCTAATGGAGCTGTGGGATCCGACACGGGAGGACTTTCCCCAGGAGGAGGGAATTGAGTTAGGAGGAGGCAGGACTAGGGGAATAAGATAGAACAGAAACTTGGAGGCGAGAGATTCAGGCCCAGCACAGCATGACCTAGAACGAGCTTGTCCAAGCCGTGGCCCGAGGGCCACATGTGGCCCAGGACGGTTTTGAATGTGGCCCAACACAAATTCATAAACTTTCTTAAAACATGACAAAATTTAACACGGACCTTTTTTGTTTGTTTGTTTGTTTCCGTTATCATTAGTGTTCGTGTATTTTATGTGCGGCCCAAGACAATTCTTCTTTCTCCAATGTGTCCCAGGGAAGCCCACAGATTGGACACCCCTGACCTAGAGGGTATGACAGCAGACCGCAGGTGATGAACGGTGCAATAGGCAGCATCAGGAGGACCCAGCAGGAGACTGAGGGCCAGGAGTGTTCTGAACAGAGAATCTCAGAGCAAGCCACATTCAAAGGTCTAGGCAGCGCTACCCAACTGAAATACATAATCGAACATGTTCTAGCCACTACGTCCCAAGAAGTGAAAAGAAATAGGTGAAATAAATTCTGGTAATACATTTTATTGAGCCCAGTATATTCAAAGTAGTATCCTACCAACATGTGGCACTGTACATGTGGACAGCACAGACATCTGTCAGGGTTTTGGCACCAGGGACATCTATCAACTGGCCTCATGAGGAGTGAGAGAAACTGATGTGTTAACCGACAGATACGTCCACAGAAGAGAAGACATAAATGGTTATTATAGAAAACTTATTTTAAAATTTCCACCTCATTTTGTAATCAAAAGTACATGAATTAAAATACCAGGGAGATGCTATTACCTGTCGAAATCGCCAAGGTTTAAAAAAACTGCAGTCATTTGAAGGCATATTGGAACTCATGTGCTGCTATTAGCAGTGCAAATAGTATAACTCTTTTAGAAAACAGCTTAAATCTCATGTTAAGAGCTTTGAATTATTTTTTCCAACTTCTAAGGCTCTCCAGCAGAAAACAAAACCCATCATTTGTTGAGTGTTTATTATATAACAGATAATATGCTTAGCATTTCCCGTTTTATGTCCTAATCCTCACAACCACCCAATGGATTAGTTCTTATTATTCAATTTTAAGCGCTGTAAAAATAAACCAAAATGGGAAAAAATGTATACCTCAATATGGTATTATAGCATTATTAAAAGAAGTAAAAAGTAGAAGTCAAGAAAAACTGGGGAAAAGGCCTGAATGTACCCTAATCTGGGACCTGCTACCTGAGCGAACGTACTCAGTGGACTTGCTGGATTTACTAAAGCGTTCTTAATCACGCGTACGTTTGCAGGTTAGCTGGGGTGTGGCTCTGCTTTTGGCCTCAAGCAAGCTGGCCTTGGTGACAGGCTCAGGCACGCTGCGTCACAGTGGGGCCCAGGTTGGAGGGCAAACGGCACAGCGCCCTTTAACCGTCTGTGGGCTTCGTGTCTGCTGAGCTGTCATTAGCCAAAGCGTGTCCGGGGGCCAAGCGCAGAGCTGAGGGCTGGGCAGGTATCCTCTGCCTGCCGTGAGAGTGTCGCCAGAAGGTTCTGTTCCAGGAGGATAACGCATTGGCACCAGTAATTCGACCTGCCACAGTCTGGTCTCCATCACTATTATTCTCATCGCTCCTACACATACTCACCCCATCCCACCATCCCCCAAATCTCATTCCATGATGGCGTCACGCTAGAGAGATAGCATCAACTGGAGATGTGACTCCACTTGGTGTAGAGACCTTTGAACTAAAAAGATGTTGCCCTCCCCGCTCCCACGCCAACACACAAAAGTGGAACGGGAACAAGATGACCACAGTCACCACCCCCGTTCTAAGAGGGAAGAGAGGCATAGAACGGTCATGGTCTGCTGGGCAAATGCCACCAGCTTCCTCTGCCGCGGGGGAGGGGAATGCCCTTGGATTAGACGTGTTCCTGCTCCCTGGGAGTAGCTCCCCAGACCCCAGTCCAGTTTTTTCCCACCCTCCTGGTTCCACGCCTCGGAGGTCCTTCTCTGCCCAAATCTCACCTTCTCGGCCTGCTTCCTGCTTGAAGAAAGTTGGAGGAAGAAGAGTCCAGAGGCATTTTTACGTCTCAAAGAATCATGATCGCTTTTAGCTCAAGCTGAGAGAAATTTTCTCAGGACAATTTTTCATCCCTGCACAGGGTTTCTGGACTCTGAATCTTGACTCTCAGTTCTGTTTGCAAACCAGCCATGTGGTTTTCCCCTAAACCTACTCTTTATAGGACCTTCCCCAATGCATTAGCAACAAAACGCCTACTCTATCAACAATGTGCCTTGAATATTGTTTGCTCATTATCCCAACTTTATCAGGTTCATTTTCTATCTTTGAGTTTCCTCCAAGCACTGGTTGTGACAATGTTTCACTGCTATACAGCATGAATCAACATATTTTTCCACACTCCTATGACAATGACCTTGTTGCCTGCTCCCTGGTCCCGGAGCCCATGACACATATATGGCAGCACCCCATTTCCAGTATTGATTTCCAGCCTTATTCAGCTATTGCCACAATAATGCCATGCAACAACCCACTACAAAACCTCAGACGCTCGCAGCAATGAACGTTCGCTTCTCACTCATGTGGGCCAACTGGGTTTGGGTCAGCTTCCTGCTGGCGTAGCTCCTGGCCTGGAGTTGTGTGGGTTCAGGTCTGCCCTGCTCGTGGCCACTCTGCAGTCGTGGCCGTGTGAGCACTTCTCACTAAGGACAAACACACTGCAAGAGCATCAGCTCAACCGCACCAGCACATCCCACGCCTCTGCTTGCAGCCTGGCTGACTGGAGGGACTGCCCTCCCAGGGCTGGCTCATGCCTAGAGATAGCAAATGATTTTGAGCTGAGTACCTTTCATACGCAAAGCAGTTCAAAGGCCATCGTCCCCACCATCTCCTTTATCAAGTCCTTACATTCCAGGCCAATCCTCTCCTGACAACTAGGGACAGCCCCTGCACAACAGAGCCCATTGAGATGACTCAAACTAGCCAATCCTGTTTATCCTGCCTCATGTACTGCTTCCCACAGTGGGTCTCCTAGGCCTAAAATTAGGGGTCAGCACGACTTTGTTTCTCCCGGAGGGCCCATGTCCCTCCTGTGCTGGCGTCTATAGGCTGCCTGTGTGCCTTTGCCGCCTTCTATCTTCACAGCCAGCAATGGTCGTGTTTCTCATGCTGCCTCGCTCTTAAATGAACTGTCTTCTGCCCCCAGTTCTACTTTTAAGGACCTCTGTAATTACAGTGGGCCAACCCACAGAAGCCACGGTGACCTCGCTGCCTGAAGGTCAGCTGATCAGCAACCTTAATTCCATCTGCAACCTTCATTCCTCTTTGCTCTATAAAGTCCCAGGGTAAGGACACGGACATCTTTGGGAGGCCATTCTGCTGTCCTCTGTACCCATGACATTGAGATCTGATGGTCCCATAACTGCTCGAACCGTATTTCTTTCTTGGAGCTTTGCAATGGACGTCAGCCTAGCAGTAAACGCTCGGAGAATTCTTAAGGAGCCCATTTCACTCTGCCCCACCCAGGAACCCTTCTTCTACATGCGCATCTCATGAAGCGGAGCCAGAAAAACGCAGAGACGTTCAGAGTAAATGCCAGAAAGGGTTTCTGTCCTGAAGGAGTTGAAGAAAGCTTTATTATTTGTTTTTAATTGTGTATTACAAATTAATCTCAACTTCATTAGTGCTGAGGGATGCAGGGTGGCAGAGGGAGCGGGGACATCTGTAGCAACAGGAAGCCCTAATTACCTGGCTTCTGTTCAGTGGTAAGCAGCGTCGAGTACAGCGGCAGTGGTGACAGTGCGTGTCTACTTCCATTTCTACCAGTGACATGTTGTGCTATTATGAATAATTAAAAAGAAATCTGTCCAAGTCGTCTTCCTAATCTCTGTAGCTCTGTTTCTCATTTGCAAAATTGGGTTAACGGTATCCCTTTCATCTAGAACCACTGCGGGTTTTTTAATTAATGGTAAAATGCTTTTTGGCATCTACGGGCAGAAAGAGTTATTAAATTTCAGTGCCAAATATTATGATGGTAATGAGGACTCGCTGACCAATGTTTCACTGCATGTGCAACTTTGCATATTAACATACTGCATAAAGCATCAATGGCTACCTACGGTATTACCCCTACAGCCCCAACAGACAGCTTCCTTCATCTTTTGGAAATCTCATGCTGAAACCAAGAAATATAAACTAGAGAAAGCTGTGTCTTGTTAAAAAAAAAAAAAAATTCCCAGAAGGCATTTGTTTTATGTGGTGAGCATAATGATTGCTTACAACAAAAAAAAGCTTTGAAAGGTCTCACTTGTTCTAAGATTATTCATGCAGTAATTATGCTATTGATGACAATCTGTTTTTATGATAATATATTATAAGCTATTCTGAACCCACGCGACAAAGCATAGAATAATGCTTGCAAGCTTCCTCAGGATCTCTTTTGCTAAGATACCTATTCATTTCCTTGATTAGATAAAGCTGAAGAATGTAGGCATTTTAAAAAAGAGATAAGAGATAAATCAGTTGTGATCTACAATGACTTGGAACTTGTCATTTTAAAGGGAAGACTCACAAAAGAGAAATGGTTGGGTACGCTGACTTACATTTCTCAATAACCTTGTTTTTCTTAGTATAAATGCTATCCAAGTGAGCCCCTAAATTGTATGACACAAAGGAAGGGGACCTATTTATTTTACAATTCGACAAGAGTAAAAGGGCTTTCCCAACTTTGATCTTAAATTTGACTTTGGGTTGAATAGGTTTTCAAGCAACTACACTTGACTCTTGAACAACACAGGTTTGAACTGCCCAGGTCCACGTATAGGCAGATTAAAAAAAAATAACAAATACAGTCGGCCCTCTATGTTCTCTGGTTTTGTATTGGTGGCTTCACCCAACCACTTATCAAAAACAGTATTTTAGTATTTCTAACCGCGGTTTCCCAACCGTAGGTGCCCAGCTTCAGACTCAAAATTCTGTTTTCAATCCACAGGTGGTTGAATCCGTCGATGTGAAGAGCTGATTGTCGGTAGAGTCAGGAGTAACACCTGGAGTTTTTACTGCACGGGGTCAAAGCCACTAACCCCATGTTGCTCAAGGGTCAACTCTACTCGCATTTCAAGTGAGTATTATTACTTAGGTTCTTTAAGGTTCTTGTTTTTGTGGAGTAGGTAACACATTAATGTATTTCACTTTAAAAATAGTTACTACGGGTGATTTACCAAGGTGGAGTCACGTGAAAACAAGTTAAAATACATTTAAAAAAAAAGAGGTTCACCCTGACCTTCAAGAGGTTAAATCTCACTCTTGTTTCATTCAAGTTTTGTTATAACTTTGAAACATTCGTTTCAGGTGTACAAAACAACATAGTGACTGGACATTTATATACCTCACAAAGCAGTCACCCAGTAGGTTTTACAGTATTACCGACTGTATTCCCCACACTGTATTGCACATCCCTGTGACTATTTTGTGACCACCAATTTGTACTTCCTTCACCTTTCTCACCCATCCTCCCAACCCCCTTCCCATCTGACAACCGTCAGTTTGTTCTTTGCATCTGAGTCTCTTTTTGTTTTGTGTGTTTGCTTCTCCTGTTCTTTAGAGTCTACATATATAAGTGATGTCACATGATATTTGTCTTTCTCGGTCTGAATGATTTCATTTAGCATAATATCCTCTAGGTCAGGGTTGGGCAAGGTATAGATTGCAGTCCACCAGCAGACCACTAAGGAATTCTGGGGTGACTGCCTGAACCACAAATTTAATAGTTAGTGGATTGCAACACTTAAAGAAGTAGTCCTTGCCCTGAAAATGTCTGCCCACACCTGCTCTAGGTCCATCTATGTCGTTGCAAATAGTAAGAGCTCATTCTTTTTTAGGGCAGAGTAATATTTCACTGTAGAAATGTACCACAATTTCTTTATCCAGTCATCTATTGATGGGCATTTTGGTTGTTTCCGTATCTTGGCTACTGTGAATAGTGCTGCAGTGAACATAGGGGTGCACATACCTTTTCAAATTAGGGTTTTGAATTTCTTTGGATACATGCCCAGGGGTGGAATTGCTGGGCCATAAGGTATTATAGTTTTAATTTTTTGAAGGATTTCCATACTGTTTTCCACACTGACTGCACCAATTTGCAGTCTCACCAACCGTGTTCAAGAGTTCTTCACCAGCACTTGCTGTTTGTTGATTGATTACTGTTACGACTTTGAGTTTGTATATACGTGGATGGAGTGAAAAACGCCCACTGAAACACTTATTTTAGGTTGTCATCTATTTTCCCAGCCTGCAAAATTTACTAGTTATTATATAAAAGATGCTTTTTATCCTCAATAGAAGAATATTTTTCCTTATTTGCTTTCCCTCCATTCCATTTTACCTGCAGACAGAATTTGGGTAAATAATTTAAAGATGGTTGAATAAAAGGTTGGCTGAAGCTGAGGACAGCAAGCAAATAAATGGATTAATATCTTGGTCTTCTTTATAAGCTGGGTTACAAAAATAATTATGAAATAAAATTTAAAACTAGGCATAGAAGTCAAGGTAAAGGGACATGAAAGAGGAAAGTAAAATGAAACTAAGCGTGAGGTCACATTTCTTGTAATACACAAACACTCATTCAGGTTAACTGGTGTGTACACATTTGGCTCTGCATTTTTTTAGCAGCCCATTAAATGAGGGAAAATAAGCCCTGACGAGACCCTCTTGAAGATAAAGGAAAGTCAGTTATTTAGCTGGAATCTATTTCTAACAATGAAGCAAGAGGAGAAGGTGAAACTCTGTCTGTGTTTCTCTGTATCTGTCTGTCTGCCTCTGTCTTTCTGTGTCTGCCTCTCTCGCATTCTGGGCGCTCTAGAATTAAGTGTTCCTGTGCTATAACGCTATTGTTCTCTGAACTGGGCTGTTCAAAGAACAGAATTTTCGTATTTACTAAGCTCTGTTATTTTCACGGAGGAGGGGAGTGGTAGAGCTGATCATCTGAAAGCATCAGATGATACAACACAGTGTTATTTTTAGCTCTGAAATGCAACCGTGGGACTTGAAAACAAAAGCCAACACGTTTTGTTAGGGATGCTAAACCAGTCACGACCAGCTGACACTGCAGAAAACTCCAAGTCACCAGCAAAGGGAATTATCCGTGACAGCCAAGAGCTGAGGGGACGTGCTCGTGCCGTCATCGATGACTGACGGCTTTGCCCCAGCGGTAGGGGCGTCGTGTGTATGTGGATAAATCCGAGCCAGCAACGTCTAGTGAGTCCAGCGATTTCTGCCATCAATTACTGTGGGCAAAAGTGGCTCTTGATTTTAAATGCTCAGGTATTGGGGTGCCTTGGAGATGCAGAACTTGTCCTGGCTCTGTTACTAACTACTCTGACCCTAAACTTCGTGTGTGTAAACATGTCATTCCTCTTTACCTCTCTATAGCCAAATTGACCTGCTCATGGCCCATATTTTAATGACGGTGGTGGTGATGGTGGGAACGGACAGGGAGAGCAGGAGAGGGAGAGCCACTAAACAAATCAAGTGAACAACAAGTAGTTTTAATTTTGCCACTTCAAAGTGTCTTATTTTCTTCGGATTTAGAATTTAGTCTTTTGTTGCAATTAGAATTTAAAGTTAGTTGACTCACAATTCAAGCTCTCTGTTAGGGTTGTCTTTTTCTCTCAAGGGTTCTGCCCTGTCCTTGTGTCACCAAGATAAGGTCCAGCTGCTCGCTGCTTGCTCAATAATCAAGGGACAAGGTTCGTGGGAAGAAAAGCAGGTTTATTGAAGATGCCAGCATTTTGGGAGGATGGTGGACTCCTGTTTCCAAAGGTCATCTCTTCATTCATAGGACAGCCAGAAGGTTTTATAGGCACGTAGGAAGAAACAAAACAAAGGGAAGGGGGTTAGCCATGCGACTCATCCGGAAGAACATCTCCTGGGGTCCAGTTCATTCCACGATGGTTATCTCGAACCCGGTCTTAGCGGTGGTTCATATGTCATCGGACGGGTAACCTTAGTCCACAATTGCAACCTGGTGGCTGGTGTCCGGATGGCTGGGCTGACTCGGTTTCTTAAGGGTTAGTGTGCTGCTGATGAACTAGGTAGAGTAAGGTGGTATGCATGGAGCCTTGGGAAAAACAGGGCCATTAAAGCTGGCCAGAGGGGAGGGAAGCAAACCAAAGAAAAAAGTTTTAAGCTAAATTACATTGTTAAACTGAACTAGACTTAGAGTGCCAAGTCCTGAAAGTGGGAACTATCCTTACGCTCGCCATTGTCTGCCTTCATACTTCCCTCCTGCACTTCGTACTCCCTCTTCCTCCTTTTCCCCATACCGTTTGGGTACCAGGGGCAGCCTCTGTGCGTGACGCAAGAAGCGGTGGTTCTGGCCTGGGTCGGCCTCTGCCAGACTGTCTCGTGCACCAGTCCCTGCTCCCTCTCTGCATTGCCAGACCCTCGGTTGTAGCCACACCATCTGATCATCAGGTCCCTGCGCCCTCCTTATTCTGTCCCCCATCCTTGTCAGCTTTCTCCCCACTCTGCGGCATGTAGAGACTGCTGGGTAGGAAGCAACTATGAGGAGTCAGGTGTGCTGAGGCTCTCGACCTGCCTATGCTGTGCCTCCATTTCTAGGCCCCTGAATCTAATCTAAATCTAGATGGCTCAGGGCACATAGCATGATCTCGTCTGTTTTTCTTTCTTTTTCTCTTTTTTTCCTTTCTTTCTTTTTTTCACCTCTCTCTCTCTCTCTCTTTCATATAAATATGTAAGCATGTTAACAGGCTAAAGAAGAAAAATCACCTGATCATATTAACGATGCAGAAAAATAAGGTGATAATATCCAACTTTCATTCATGATTTAAAAATTCCTAGAAAAATAGGAATTTAGAGGGGATTTCCTCAACTTGATGAAGAACATCCATTAAAAACCAACAAATAACAATATTCTTGGTGAAAGACTGAAAGTCTCCCCCTCAGGATGAGACACAAAGCAAGGATGTCCACTTTCACTGGGCTTAGTTAACCAGAAAGGTAGAGACTCTCTTCCACGATCTGCAGATGTTTCCAAGTCTCCTCCCACCACCCCCTGTAATACTGATTAATTCTTCTAAGTTTGCGGGGAAACCTTCCAAGGACTGTTGGGATCAGAATACGCTTGAGACCTCAAATGAACTCACAAAAGCCAGTTGGAAGTTTTTCATCTTTTCCAAAGAAATTATATTCCAGGTTACTCTTCCTTATTCACTCGGGATACGCGTTTCATGAATTTCTTGCTAGTTTGCATGTCCTCGCACTCTGGGTCTCAGCTGGCACAGAGCACAAAAGGTCATGTGCCGTCACTGTAAGTTAGTGGGCCAACATCCTCCCCAGGTTTCTGGGTCAAGTCCTCCAGCAACCGGTGAGTTTTGGGCGGTCTTTTGTGGGCAGTGGCAGAGAGGACTGTACTTCTGATCGGCTTAACGATGGAATTGCTTGTGAGGGCTCTCTCTGATCACCCCTTGCCCTCAGTAGAACAGCCCCGTTGCCTAGGAGACAGGCAGCGGAAGGGAAACCAGGTGTCTGAGAACTCCCTCTGATGAGCAGGTGTGCTTCCATCCTTACAACCCTGAGGTCAGGAGAGTGTGTTTCGCAAGTCAGGAAGGAGAGATGATCAGACTGATCCTTCTGAAGGAATTGGTATAAAACAACATTCTGTAGTCACAGCCACGAGAACACAGGGGCTCTAGTCAGTTTATGATACAGATGATGAGGCAGTTCCCTCTAGTGGTCAGAGCCTGAGTTGCTGAATGAAGCAAAAGGGCGTCTTGTGTAATAATTCAGACATTAAGATTTGGGAAAACAGAGCCTTTTCTTAGTTCGGGCCACTAACAACATCTGACATTTAATAACGAGGTTGAATACTGTACTCTAGTCTTGCAAGATGTTGTTACCTCTAGGGAAAAATCTAGATAAAGTGTTCATGGGACCTCTGTATTATTTCTTATAACTGATTATGAATCTACACTTATCTCAAAATAAAATGTTTAATTAAAAAAAGTAGAAAGAAAAAGCAACAATGAGTCTATATTCAGTACCTGTGCCTCATGCACACTTAGAACAGTTTCTGACACATAGATGGCACTTAATTTTATTGAATGAATGCATAAGATGCAAATTTGAAACAAGGGAACGATTCATAAATTATTTGATATTCCCTATTTTACATGTGGGCCAATGGAGTCAGAGAGATTATGTAAAGTGCCCTATGTCACCTTGCTAGAAGACAGTCTTGGATTTGAATAAAGAGATCTATTATAGTCCTGACTGTATGATTTAGGAAAAGTCACTGGAGCACCTCTGAGATTTCCTTACCTATGAAATGGGGACAGTAATTCCTGCTCTGTCTGCTGCACTGGGTTGCCATGAGACTATTCCTTTATTCCCAAATATTTGTTGAGTGCCAACTGTATGTCAACTTAAAAGGTAAGTGTGATGACAGATATGTTCTTGACCTCATGGACTTTATAGTCTAACGAGGGAGGTGGAAAACAAATCTGAGAAATAAAGTCACTACAAATTGTGCAAAAGGCCCTGAAAGTAAGGAGGCAGACGCTGAGAAAGGGGACCAAAGTCCGTGGGCAGCGGAGTGCCTATAGTGGTGTGACTGCAGCTGCTTCAGACAGGGCAACGAGGTCATTAGCAAGAGCTCGGGGAGGGGTTCGTTGAGAGCTGGCCATCGGGAAACACGGGCGCAGAGGGGAGAATAGCTTGTTCTAGGCGGAATAGCTTGTTCTAGCTTGTACGAGCAAAAGCCAGGTGGAGAAAAGGGGCCGTGTTTACAGAAACCAAGAGAAGACCAGTGGGATACCATCAAGGGAGTTACTGCCCACGACGGCATGGGTCAAAATCAGGAAGTTAAATTCTCCGAAGCCAAAACACTGATGCATTTGCTGCACTCCTTAGGCTAGCTGACACCAAAGATTTCCTGAGAAAAATGCTTTAAATCACCCCGTTGGTCCCCTCCTTTCTCCGTGCTCAGAGATGCATGGGGACATCTCTGTGCCTGCCCACTTTTTGGTGTAGCAGGGTGTTTATGGGAACATTTGGGTTTTCTTGCTGTGATTTTTTCTTTCCTGTTTTCCTGCACTCAGTCTTTCACACTTTTTTTTTTTTGAATCTCAGGGATTTTTTGCAGTTTTTTCAGTCCTTTGGTTAAAAGCCTAGACCACTGAAGGAATTTTCCTCTTCCCATTGGCTCTCCATAACATTTATTGCCTTTAATTCTTATGTTTTCCTTTTTTATTTACCCAACCAACACATAATGTTATAAACACAGATAAGCAAATTTAAATCAATTTAAATTACCTCATATCCTGCCATGCAGGGGCAAGTCTTACCAACATTTTAGCGTGGTCTTTGTAACCTACTTTTCCCCTCCTGTGTTTCCCTTGCAATTCATACATCCTACCACTAGGAGACGGAAGATTGCCTTAACATTGGGTGGGATGATTAAAGTGGAGGTAAACTCTTCTCCACTTTTTATATTTTTCAAAACACTATTATTTAGACTTTAAAAGTTACTAGCAAAGATCAGCTTTTTAAGAACCAAATGCCTAAGAGAAATACATACCCTGTACTTAGTATTATTTAACTTCAAACTTAATCATATTATTAATGAATGTATTCTCTCTCATTTAAAGTTTTATTTTGCTGTCAAAAACCTCTAGAAAATTGTTCATGCTTTGAGGACTCAGTCACACTAAGTGGGAAGACTTCTGTAGACTCTGATATTCACTGAAAGAATCATTTCTTTTTATCCTCTCTGATACCTAGTTTGCAAAGGTAACTTTCCATCAGAAAGAAGGTAGAAATTGCTATAGATTAAATTTTTAAAAGCCCAACACCCTAGCAGAGTATCTAGCACATGACAGATATGCAATAAACAGTCACTTCTCTTAGGTCTAGTCTTTTTTTTTTTTCTGAACCTAGGAACACGGAAGCTACCAGGCTTTATTTTTCCCAAATTAAATGAGGGTATTTTTCCTTCTTCCTCCCTCCCTTCCTACTTCCATCTCTCATGCAAGAATTTCCACTCTCCTCCACCTTCTCTCTCTCTGGATCCAAGTTAGAATCTAGTCAGATAAACTAGTTATTGCTAACTAACCTTGGCTATTTATTACTTTTAGCAAGCTTTCAACCAAGAAATATGTAGACCTAATACGTGCCAGGAACTGTGCTTAAATTTGCTGGAGGAAAGAATAGTAACAGAAAAGACAGTAAGAGACAAAGTAGCAACTGGTTTGTTTTACAGTTCTTTAAGAAATGCTGTACCCCCCAAGCCCTGTATCTTTTTTTACATAACATTATATTCGGAGCAGAAACTAGAAAGGTTTTAACTGATTTCATCATAATGTGCCACTTGGCTTCCTTCCTTCCTCCTCGCCCGCCCTCCCCCCCACTCTCCCTCCCTTCCTTCCTTTGTGTATTTGGTCTCAGAGGATTAAAGCAGAATTATGTATTTCCCGCTTTTTCTCAAGCTGTTGGATGAAAAAATAATAAAATCAGTCCTGACATTTGAATTTCCAGCCATTACATTATAAAAACACAACAATGCACTGCAGCCGGAAAGTCTTCGAAAATCTATTTGTTTGGGGCTTCTCATCTCAAATATCATCCTTCTGTAGAGCATTAAAAACTCATGTACTTTTTGAGAATTTTTTTTATTTTTAAAATATGACTTTCAGAGATACTTTCTTAAATTTCTGCTCTCTCTCTCTCTCTCTCTCTTTCAAGAAATTATTTAATTTCATCCACTTGCATTTAGGACAAGTTTGGTAGCAAGCTTGGGGACAAAATGAAAAACAGCCATTTAGCCTCAGAAACGACACTGTAGCCTTCCTCCACTGAGAAACAACTGCATATAGATATGAAAATATTGAACATTTCTGACAGTCATTTAATGTTACCAATTTAAAAGTCATCTGACAGTTTCAAATATGGAAATTTTAGTTTCTCATCTATAGCAACAGATATTAAAATTTCCATAACTCCTTATGGCTATCAGTGTGGATGTGTATAATGTCTTTTAAAAATAAGACTCAGCAGAAAAATCTCCATAATAATCTGGAGGTTTGGAAGAAACAAAATTACTTTTTTTATGACAACTGAATACTTCTTAACTCATTAAAGTGTTTCTTCGCTTGAGCCATGGGTTCTGCTAAAGGGCAAATCTTGAATATAAGAGCGTTTTCTAGCCTAAATATTGGAAGGATTGCCGGATAGTTTGAGGCTCCAAGGAGCTTTGGAACCGCCCTCTCCTTCCGGGTTGAGCTTCCATTTCTCAAGGGGACTTGCTCCAAGTCCCACAGCCAAGGAGGTGGCGCTGGGCCTCGAACCCCTGACTGTGACACTCACTCCAATCTTTGTGCTAAGTTGTTCCTGCAGTCCTGGAGGACTCCAGCCTTCCCCAGCTTTTCCTGTGAGATCCATTCAATGATGTGAAAGCCATATTTCTGCTGAAGGGCAGCGTGGTTCAGTATCAGGGCCCGAGGCGTGAATCCTATGCTAAGGTTCTTAGGCACAGAAACCTAGTTCTGAAACATAAACGAAACATTAATGTAATTGTCTAGTTTTCAGCATAGTATATACTATGTTTTCTATAATAATTGTACTAATATTTACAGGAAACTTTGAAGTATGAGCCGAACCATGCAAAAGAATGGTGAGTCTTAATATAAAAACAATAGAACTTATTTACCCAAGATACTCATAATTAAGGCTTTCGATTATTCTCTGCTTACTTAATTAAAATCATTACGTAAGCAAAGCATCAAACTTCTGTAATTGGCCCCCGAGCCTCACCTACTCCTAGAAAGAGATCTTTTGTATAAACATCTCCCTTCTTCCATTTCTTCCCCAGCAACTCAGTAATTTTCCTTGTATCTTATTTAGACATTAAATATTCACAGGCAATGTTAAACATGTCTCTTCTTTTTGAAATATAAATAACTTGACTCCCTCTGTTAACTTTTTTGATTCTCTAAAATTTGAGGAAACAGTGAGGAATTGGCTTCCTAAAACTTACTGCTAAGCAACAAAAGAGATTTAGGGTGGGACAAGATTTCTCAAGTGATTGATTGGTTACATCTATATTTTGTGTTTTAATTCAGGTAATAATATAGTCAAAAGCAGAGAAATCTAATAGGTATTATTCTCGGATGAAAGCATGCCAAGCAAGGATCGATAGAAGGTGCTCTTAACGCACGTCCTGATATTCAAAGGAGACTGATCGAGGAATTATTTAGAAGAGTTAGTGTTGAGCTAAGAGAAGTGCCGCCCTTTCATTCTGTCAGGCCAGAAACACCAGAAATTCTGGTGGAAAAAACAGGAGTTTCACATTGAAGATATTTCTAAAGAACGGTATTCTTGGAAGGAAAGTTTAGGTGTAATTTGGTGAGTAAACTTTCAGTGGGATCTCCGAATCCTCGTTCCCCAAGCACGTCGGGAGTCCCAGAGGTGACAGTCTCACTGGTGTCCCCTTGAAGCAGTATCAGACATAACTGTTTCATTGCTGTTGACTAGTAAAAATGAAAGAAAGCTCATCTATATGGTCGCTTCTTCTGACTTTACCAAGATGCCATCCCTATGGTTATCTCCCCATTGCTCACCCTTCCTCGAGTCAAATCACAAGGGTTAATTGCATGTCAGCTGTACCCCTTTAATAACGGACGGAGGTTCGGTGGAGAAAGAGATCACAGCCCCCTCCTCTCTCTGCACTGAAACCACGGCCTTCGTTGTCACTTCTCTGACCCTCCCCCTATGTGTTAACTTGGGGGTGCTCACTTGTCCTACAAAACTTCAACTTGAATTTCATCTTCTCTGACACATCTGCCCAGCTTCAGGGGGACTGACTTAACCCCTTCCTTCTCTGTGCTTCCAAAGGACTGTGCTCATTTTGCACATTATAGCAGTTTAAAACTTGTGTGGTACTTACTTGTTTCCATGTTTTATGAGGTTTAAGATCATGTCTGTGTCCTCTCCGCAACCATCTTCAACATTAGGTCTCATTAAAAATTTGATCACTGTCTCTAGGAGCCTACTGACAGTCAGGAAGCATAGGTAAAACAACCCCAGATTATAGGACGCAATCATTAATTCACACAACAAATTTTTATCAATTGCCTACTTGGGCCTGGGTATAGACGTGACTAAGGCAGACCTGGTACCTGATTTCATAGAACTTAAAATTTGGGCTTAAAGATCGATATTAAATAATTTGTAATTAGTGCCAGAATAAAGAAGTGCAAGGTGCCAGCATAACGAAAACTAAACACAGAGAACAGCATGTTCAAAGGCCCCGTGGTCGTAAGAAGCCCCATCCTTTGGAGAAAACGAGAGGCGACTGGTGCATTGATCCACGAATAGAAGGAAGAGATGTCAAGATACCAGTTTGGGGACGTGGTGAGAGGCCAGATTATGTGGGGGATTTTAGGTCAGATTAAAATGTCTGGAATTTATTTTAAAATCAAAAGAAAATCAAGAGCATCAAGCAGGACTGCAATCTTAGTGAATTTAGTTTGTTTTCAAACGTGATTCTAGCTACCAGGTGAAGCTTGGGGGGAGGACTGTAACCTACACCAGGTGGGCGTCCGGCGTAACGCAGCACAGGGGGTGGATTTGGGAGACGTTCGGAAGCTGGACTCCTCAGTGCCTGGAGGTGGCCTGGGTGTGCGTGGGTGCGAGTGCCCACGGTGCAGCCATGTTGGACGAGGGAGAAGAAAACGTCCAAGGTGACGCCCGCGTTTCTGCACCGAGCAGCTGTGTGAGTGACAGCATGTTTTTAAAACGCTTATGTGGAAAACATGTAAGAGACGACAGGCGACCAACCCCCACCTGCCCCATCGATGCTTGGAGCCTGCAACCCCACCGGGTGTTTGGAGAGTATGCCAGGCTCTCCTCTTCCAAGAGGCAAAAGGCCCTGATGACGGTGGTGATAGGGGGACCTTTGAAACCATTTTTATAAATTGATTTTTCAATGACAGCTGACACACAGCATTCTGTTGTTTCGGGTGTACAACATAGTAAAACATTCTCAGTAGGGATTTCTGGACACTAACTTGTAGCAGGGAGTGGGGCCGTGGGGGCTGTGACTCGTCTCGGGAGGGGCTCCGAGGGCGTAGGTGGTGAGACCAGGAGGATCGGAAGGACAGAGGCTGGCCTTGTGGTTGACAAATGCAATGATTTAGCTGAAGAGACGGGAGGTCCTTAAGGAGGTCCTGAAATAAAAAGGCACATCCTGCTGTCTCCGGGGAGACGGAATCTGCCAATGTGTAACTGCAATGCAAATCTGTGTCACTTTGTTTTCAGCCAAGCTCCTCACCATCACGACAGTCTTCTCTCCCAAGCTGAACGCATCTGCATGAGTTCCACAGTCCCCGACGTCCGCCTTCCGGCGACCTTCCCCGAAATACGCAGCTCCCGAGCCCCACGGCACGCTCTCGCCAAGTCGTGTGACCATTTGGAAGAACTGTCTCTGGGCTTTAGCTTGCTGCCACCCCGCGACCCTTTCCCGCCATCCCACCCTGTGAACTAAAAATGAGCAGCTCGTGGACTACACCCCTGAACCCCTTTATGGAATGCACTAGATGGCAGTAGAGGAAGCTTTTTCTTTTTTCACTGAGGTTGAAAGAGCCTGTGCCGAGGGGGTGTGTAGGGAAAACGGTCAAGTCCCTGCTCCCCACTGTTCTCTGAGTTAAAGGCAGAGAGCGTACAGGCCACAGAGGAGGGGAAACGGCCCAGTGAGCCGGTGCTGCCGCAGCGGTTCCACCCACTTGGCATTCCCGTCACGCGGAGCCAAGGTTTCCCAGGACTCTGCTCTGCCTTCATGAGATGCACGGCTGTGGGCTTTTTCAGCCATTAAATTAATTTCCATTAAATCAACGCTATTTTTTTTTCCTCACTGGATTTCATTAGTAAATTGGGGGATAATGTCCTTTAAGAAAAAAGAAAACACGGTTTGGGAATATTAATAAATCATAGAAATGCAGCAAAACTTTTGAAATAGTCCCCTGAAAGAATAATAATCAGCCACAAACTGACAACAGTTAAAATATTTATAAAATGTCAGTAACGTCCGATATTCCAGATAAGTCACAAAATAAAACATGTTAAAAAGAAAATATAATACCAGGTTCTTTAGAAGTTCATGATCAATCTTTCACGCTGTTAACTCCTTAAATCTTTGGTAGTTTGGTTCAATTTTTTCCATTGCCTTGAACTGTGTTATTCCCTTTCAAATGGTATATTAAATGTAATTCATTAAAAATTTGTTTTTCTGTATGGGAAGTTGGGCTGTTTCCAGGTATTAGCTCATACTGACTGTTTAGTGTCCAAAGCAATGTTGTATTTATTTACCTGAAGGTAGGTGTTTCTCACTAGGTGATGATGATATTACGTTATCATTTACAGAATTTTTTCCACCTTTGCAACAATATGTTATATAGGGATTATTATTGTCCTCATGGTACAGATGAGAAGCAAGGTGGTCATAACGGCTAAGTAACTCATCCAAAGTCACATGCATTTTAAGTGACAGAACTTGGGCATGAACGTGGGTTTCCTGACTCTAAATCACCAACTCCCAAACCATTATAGCATATTTAAAAAATTATGTTCACTTACAAGAACAAAAATAATTAAAAAATGACCCAAAACAAAACAAACAAAGCAGAGGAGTACACAGAGGGCAGAACGGTAGCACACAGTGGATGGCCCATTACAGACGAGCAGGGCCAGCTTGCAAAGGGCCCGGTAAATCGTGGGGCGGAGACTCCCAGGGCTGGGAAGCCACCGGGGGGCTGTACCCGAAGGCAGGACACGACCTGCGTTTTATGAACGACACAGTGTGGGAAGTGGTTTGGAGGCAGCAAGAATGACTGCAGGGAAGTCAATTAGGTGGCTGTGTCAGCAGTTCGGGAGGAAGAGGTGGCTTTGGTTGGTGGCAGTGGGGATCATGAGAAATGGGCGGATTTGAGAGATATTTGGGAGTTAGAATGAGTAGGCCTTGATGGCCGACTATAGTCTGAGCGTAAAGAAGAAGGCGACGTCAGGAATAAACTGTAGGATGGGCGCCTGGGGAGTCAGAGGTGTGACTTATGCTTCTTGTAGACAGCACGGAGCTGGGTCTTTTCATAAGTCTGACCTTCTGGGCCTTGCACTGCAGTGTCTTTTAAAGTCCCGTGTGGATTTAATTTGCTCCAAATAGAGCAGAACGAGGTGTACTCATGAAGTCACGCATCTGGCTTGTTCTGGGTTAATAATATTTATCCAAAAGGAGGCATTCTCTTTAAATGGGCACACCGCATAGAAGTGTTTACATAATTGCATTTCAATAAATTAAGATAGTGTCTGATAAAATGTACCATCCCAAGTCATACATTCCATAAAATCACCCACTGGTTTTTTCCAACCCCACAGTTCATGGGTTACACACTATAACAAGCTGACTCCAGCACTATCTGTCTCGTCACAAACCTAAGTGTGGCCTCCACTACAAATAACACAGGAATGCCAAGTTGGTGATTTCTCAAACTTTTGAGAAAATCCAAAGTTAATTCTTTATGATCAAGTCAAGTCTTTCTCAGAACCTCAATAATTAAGACACACAGCAGTCGGTGTGTTTTGGGGATGAAAACATGGACAGGGTCCACCTGCCCAAACTCTGTGGCTCTTTGCAGTGGATTTTGCAGAGGCAACCTGGGGCCCTGTGACTCTGAGAGCACAGTTTAAAAATCACTCCGTCAGACAAGTCGCCGCCGTCCATACGACAGCACAGGGTGAGATTTGCAAAGAATATTTGCAGGTATGAGAAAATCGTCATGACAAAATGTTAAACAAAATATAGAGTACGGAGTTGTAAATACAGTTTTATGATCTCGGCTAGGTGAACTGTACCTGGGGCAAAAAAAGGACAAAAAAGTAGTAATACATGGATATGAATGTTTTCATGAAAAAGTGAAAACAGCTATGATAGCTGGGTAGCCAGATGACTAATTTAAGTTTCACTCTGATACGGTTTTGAATTTCTCAAGCTCTTAAGAAGGGTGTATTGTTTTTATGTTGAGAAAGTGTGTGTGTGTGTGTGTGTGTGTGTGTGTGTGTGTGTGTGTGTGTTTAAAATCTTTCTTGTCACAGAGACCTCATTGTGTTTTTTTTTAAACAGGTTGGGTTAGCGGAAGTGTGTGGTCCTGCCTACCGCTCTTCTATCAGCTCAGTGATTGGCAAAATGTCTCATGATATTTTATTACAAAAGCAATAGCAGGCTGGGCTGGGTAAAATACAGTCAGCGGGAGTCAGAGTTGCTTGGGCAGTTCACTCAGTGACAAACATTTACTAAGTACTCCTGACCCTCTGGGCCTTGAGGGTGTCACGTAAATCACACAGGGGTCCTGCCTTCACAGACACTCAGTCCAGGGAAGAAAGAGGCTCAGCAGAGACAGTCACAGTGCCGTAGGGACCGATGCACCGCCACTGCAGGCGTGCCGGGAACACTGAAGGACAGTCTGTGGGGCAACACCACAGAGGAAGGAAGTTATAGAACCACTTACCCTGGGGTGGGTACCACCCCGAGTGCTTTACTTTGTTCTACCAGTCAGGAGTCACGGCTGCACGCACCAGAGGTCAGCTATGGCTGATGACGCAGAAAAGTTTTATTGAAAAGATCCTGGACAGTCAGCTTGGACAGCCAGGCTCGAGCCAGTTTCTAGGAACAGTCTGAAACCTTGTTGTGGGACGGGCTCCGGTGAGCAGAGCGATTGTCATAGCTGACCCTGCAGCGTCAGGACTCAGCTTTGCGGCCACCAAGCCCCCCAAACTCCCTGCAACAAGCATCACCAGCAAAATGACTGGCACGCAAGGCCTCCTTCCTCCCTCAAGCCACGGTCTCCGGGACTAAGTCTTGGGTGGATGGGGAAACGTGGTCGGTAGGACCCGGGCCACATGCCTGTGCCCTCTGTAAGGGGCACGTTTTTGCCTTGAGTGACAGGACCCATGAGATTGGACCCTTTCCATATATAGCACAGGGGTTCAAAATACCCTGGGTAACAGGAACACCTGACAATTACCCCCCACACGCACATCGTATCATTTCATCCTTAGGACAGCCCTATGAGGTATTCCATTTTCTCAGTTCCTAAGGGGAGAAAACTAAGGATTAGAGAAGTCAAATATCTCTGAGTCTCCAATGCTGGGACGTTACAGAGCAAAGAACCGATGTCTGTCTGCTCCGAAACTCGGCCTAGAAACAGTGCTGCACACCTCACTGCCGAGTGTCACTACGGTCACCTTCGAAGCCCTCCCCTTGGGAAGCTGTGCACCGACACCAGGGCCTGGTCCACCCTTCAAAGCCAGTTTGGAACTCTTTCTAGAATGGCCATCAGAGCTGCCGTCGTCCCCAAAATCTGACAATTACGTTCACGAACTCTGCACTGTGCGCTCAGGTTGGCAGCGCTGTACAAACAACTCGGTAAGGTGTCATAACCTTGCCCAGGCTCTGACACCTTAGGGTATGACACCTTACCTCTTGGAGTTGTTTGTACAGCGCTGCCAACCTGAGCGCACGGTGGCAGGTTCACGAACTTAACGGCAGCTCTGATGGCCATTCTAGAAAGAGTTCCAAACTGGCTTTGAAGGGTGGACCAGGCCCTGGTGTCGGTGCAGAGCTTCCCAAGGGGAGGGCTTCGAAGGTGACCGTAGTGACACTCGGCAGTGAGGTAGGGAGCACCTTTTCTAGGCTGACTTCACGAAATTAACCGTCTGACCTCGTACAAACCGTGCCATGACTCCCAGAAGAAGCAACCTCTAGCACAATTCCAAAAGGATTGTTTGTTTTCAAGATCGTGGTGGCTGAAACAAGCATTCGTCTGTGACGGAGCAGACATAGAGGGTCCTGGCGAAGTCGTGAGGTCCCGGGGCCACAAGAAGAGGAGACGCTGCCACAAACGACCCAGGTCAGCGGACGTGGGGCCCAACTGTGCTTAACGTCGGAACAAATGCAGGGTAAAGATTTTCAATCAACGCCTTTCCTGGGGTCCCCCTCCCGATTTTCCCCCCACCAGAGTCCCAGCTGCCTCTTAGCTGTCCTGGCCACAAGCGTTTGCATTTTAGTTTCCAAGTCCTTGGTTCTTGACCTGTTGAAAGCGATGGATTCTCTTCCCATGGGACATGGTGCATGTCTAGCTCCAAGGTGTTCACAGACCTTCTCATGCCCATCCAGAGAACTGTCATAGCTTGGGGTGACAACGAGAAAAAGGAGCACTTAATGAGACAGTGACATAACGAGACTTCCACTTAGGCAGTAGCACGGGGCACCGGAGAGGGTTAGCACGAAGGAAGAGAAAGTAAGCAGGAGGCCGTTGTAAGCCTCCGAGGAGTGTCGAAGACTCGGTGATAGCAAAGGGGTGAAGGGGCTCTGTGAAAACGTAGGGGGGCGTCTCGGCGACAGCCACGCTCAGGTTCAGCTGTGCAGCGGCCGGGGAAGTGAGGGCCGCCCGGCCTGGGGCGGTCCGTGAGCGGGAACGGCGCAGGCCGAGCTGCCTGAGCTCCAAAACGCTTTGGGCTGAGCGAACCGGAGTGTCGTGGTTCCTCGGGGAGAGACGTGCTGTTGCGGGTTGGGCCGGCAGGAGAGCCCTGCTCACACCCTCAGGGGCCCTGCTGCTACAACAGGCAGCTGAAGCGAAAAGGCATTTAGGACAAGGGCGAGAGGACGGGAGAATGCTAGAGAACGACATCACGCACGTCGCAGCGGGGATCAGAGGGTGGTATCCCTCGAGGTGGACTGGAGACAGAATGGAGGTTGTCACACATCTGAAAGGCCGGAGCGTGGAAGGACTGTCAGGAAGAGCACCAGAAAGGGGTGAGACTTGGGCTCAGCTTAAAAAGGAAGCAGGGTGTGACCATTACAGCTGTCCGAAGAGGACTGGCCGGCCTCCTAAGGCGGAGGGACAGTCAGACAACAGCCGGACAGCCATCTGCCAGTCATCCTGGAGAAGGGAATCCTGCTTGGAAGCTACGAGATTGGGCCCCCGAGCGGGTAAGGGCTGAGAGATGGCGGCAGAATGAGCCACGTGGACGCTGAGCTATCTTCACTTCCGAGTGCCTGCGGTACCACATAATTAGACATCACCAAGTCTTAATTATTAAATAAATGACGTACAATGACTGGTAAAAAGGAACTGCCAAGGGTCTCCTGAGGCTCCAGCAACTTCTCATAGATTAAAGGAGAGAAGGGTGAGAAGGCAGTCCCCTCTGAATGTCACTTTCAGACACTCCATCTCCTTTGACACTTGACTTTCCTTCTGTGAGCCGACAGGTCATGGAAGAAACTCGCCTTTTTAAGCGTCGAAAGGCAAACAGCAGTGAAGAGCACATAATGGTGGACAAGACACTAGAAAGGAGGGAAGGAAAAAAGGGCCAGAAGTGCTTTCCCAGGTAGTTGTGAAGACAACCACCACAATAAAATCACTAATACATTTATGTTATAATTAGTGAAACGTTGTTATGTGCCGGATTGCTTCAGCTACCCTCGCGAACCCCTAGGGGCTTGTTTCAGTGTCACCCCTCATTTACAGATAAGGAAACGGAGTCTGGGAGGGATGTGGCAGCTCGTGTTGGGGTTATTCCACTGGCCACTTACGTAGCTGATCCAGAGACCCTCAGTGTCCAAGATGCAATCCGCGGGGGTTTATACACCACATTTTCTATAATTGAGAGCTATTTTATTATTTTAATATGAATTAGAATCTAAAGCTCAAACAGCTTACTACCCCAGTCTCTCTGTGCCCCCGCCCCCGCGTCCCTTGCGTACTAACGCGGTGTGGCAGCTGCAGAGCCAGCTGGAGGCAGCCTGGAGTGACAGGTTCTCTCCGTTTGCAACGAGCAGCTTCGTGTTCATCCACCCATCTGCCTGGTACCCACGCAACCAGGAAAGAGTGCGGCTTTTGCACGTGGGTATTCTTCTTCCTGCCATGCAGAGGTGGGGAATTACATGGTCGTGTAGAAGTCTGGCTGTTCGGAACAGCCCATAACACCAAAAAGAGTAAGATTACAGGAGGAGAGCGTTTTTCTTTCTTCCTTCTTTTCCTGCAAAGATCACCTTCCTGGGGTCGTTAGCCACATGGGCACGATTCAGGTTGAATGAGGCTCCTTCGGGCAGCTTACCCCGGCTTGCAAATGAGTTCTCCAAATGACGTGGCTCAGCAACACTGGGGGGGGGGGAGGTCCCACATTCTCAGTGTCCACGCCCACACCTTTGTCTATTCTTAACAGCCCACTACCTTCTACTTAGTTTTGCATGGATCAGCCAAGGGACGAGGGAACATCTGTTCATACAAAGTGTTCTTGGAGTTTGAATGGAGAAAGACAATTCTCAAAATCAGGACACGATACACATGGATACTACAGCCATAGGGCGTGTGAAAAGCGCTGCTTTTCCGTACCCATTGTTGACACATTTTACTACCAGTGTCACTTCCACAGCTAGGGACAGCAGTAAAGAAGGCAGGTGTGTCTCCACGATCTTCTGATCTCTTCGTCCCGGGGAGAGATCTGTAAACTCCCTTCTACCACACACGCAGCACTGCCGAAGTGGGTCACTGCTAACTTTCACATGTGCCCATCACGCTGGGTGTGGCCCTGTAGTAAGTTATTTGCCTTAAATTTATCTGGAGCAGTGGGAGGCTGGAGGCTGGGCCATGTGATGTCCCCCCAGGCGGGAACCGGGCTATAGCCCCAGAGCTCGCCGCACCTCCTGCTTTGTGCTCTGACGTTTCACTCTCTGATTTTCAAGTGAAACAAGTCAGTAGCCTCTGTAAGCCGACATGAGATCACATTCATTTACAGGTTCAAGAAATGTCAGTCCTGGAAGAGACATTACGTCATCAGATTAGAGCACTGTTTTTCAAATTACAGGCTGCGATCCTTTAGTGAGTGCTGGAATCAGTGTAATGAAAGGCGATTGATTAAATCTGGTCACAAATCTTCTGATTCTGCTGTTATTGGGCAAAGAGGTCTGTGCCTCCTCCTTTGGAATCTGGGTTGCCTTAGTAACTTATGTGACCAATAGAATGCATCACAAGTGTCCTTCTGGGACTTCAGAGGTCATAAACAATCTTGCTGTTCCCACTCGGGTCTGTTGAAATGCTCATTCTTGGGACACTCTCTCTGGGAACCTGGATGCCAAGCTGTGAGAGCCCAGACCGCATGGAGAAGGCAAGCATGTTGCTTAGTTCACACCCAGAGCGGAGCTCTCAGATGACGGCCAGTACCCACTGCCACCCGTGTAAATGAATACGTCAGGAGATCCAACACAGCTGGGCCATCAGATGTCTACGGCCCTGGCCTCTATTTGACTGCAACTGTACTAAGACCTGTAAGCAAGAACCACCCAGTGGAGCCCATTCAACCCATAGGACCCCTTGAAATAATGACAGCATGTTGTTTTTAAGTCCTAAGTGACAGTGTTTTGTTATGCAACTAAAGATAACCAGAACATAGGTCAAGATAATTTTTTATTGAAATAGAATAGAAAATAAGAGACTGATATAAAGGATAAGTGGTGTTTCATAGGAAAAAATTCTATTGTGTGTGTTAGAGAAAGATGTAGAGAAGTTACGTAAAATGTTTTTTTTATATTTTAGAAAACAGTTTTATAGTGCTATTACCCACATGGTATACAATCTACCCAGTAGGTAGAATTGAGTACCGTTTAGCATATTCACTGAGTTGTGCAACCTTCAATGTAATCTATTTTAGAATATTTCTATCACCTCAAAAAAAAAAAAAAAAACAACTCTTAACCATTAACATTTATTTTCCAATACTGTCCCCTGCTTAATCTACTTTCTCTCTGAATAGATTTACCTATTCTGAACATTTTATGTAAATGGGGTCACACAACATGTGGTCTTGTGTGACTAGGCTTCTTTCATTTAGCAGGTTTTTAAGGTTTATCCATGTTATAACATGTATATCAATATTTCATTCTCTTTTTTTTGCCAAATAATATTCCATTGATGGATATACCACAGTCATTTATCTGTTCCACAGCTGATGGGACATTTAGGCTGTGTCTGCTATGAATAACTTTCTTACAAATACCCGGGTAGAAGTTTTTATGTGGACAAATGTTTTCATTTATCTTGAGCATGGTATATCCACGTTTAACATTTTATGGAACTCCAGACTGTTTTCCAAAGGGGCTGTACAATTTCCCGTTCTCACCTGCACTGTGTGAGGGTTCCACAACCTCTTCAACATATGCTACTGGTGTCATTCTGATTTCCGTAGCCCTTCTAGTGTCTAGGAGGCGATGTCTCATTCTGGTTTTGATTGCAGTTCCTAAATGGAGGATGATGTTGAGCACCTTTCTGTGTGATCATTGGTCATTTCAATATTCTCTTCAGAGAAATGCCTGTTCAGATCCTTTGCTCATTTAAAAAAATTTGTCTTTTTATCATTGAGCGGTAAGAGTTCTTTACATATTCTGGATACAAGTCCCTTATCAGATGTATGATTTGCAAATACCTTTTCCCATTCTATGGGTTGTCATTTCACTTTTTGGAAGTATTTTTTTGTAATGCAAAAGTTTTCAAAGTATGTGAAAGTCTAATAATTTATTTTTCTTTTGTTGCTGTGCTTTTAGTGTTGTATTTAAGAAGGCTTTGCCAAACTCAAGGTTATGAATATTTATATGTATTTGTGTGTTTTATAGTTGAAGCTCTTATATTTATGTCTATGCTCAATTTTGAGTTAATTTTTGGTAGAGTGTGAGGAAGGAGTCCAACTTCATTCTCTTGCATGTAATATAATCATTTGTCTTAACAAGATCTTTTCCCTCCTGAATTGTCTGGGCACCCATTTGGAAAATCAATTGGTCTGGTGCATTCTACTAGATTAAATCAGGAAAAGTCCTGTATACATTAATGCATTTTTTTTCATTTAGAGGAAACCTTATAGATTATCTAATCCATCCCTCAAGGAAGCCCCATCATGGCTTAGGTCCCCTAGCCATGTGCTCTTGGAGCACCCTACACTCCTACTTGAACGCTTATTGCATTGCCATTTTCTGTGTATTGCCTGCCTTCTCAACTGGACTTAATACTCCAAAGGCAGGAATTATATTTACTTTGTTTGCCTTGTCCAGTATTTGACACAGAGTGAATGTTCAGTCAATATTTGCTATATTGTTGAATTAAAGATGAGTGAGACCTTGAAATGTGTAAATGTGAATTGATCTGTTCACGATCATATATTAAGTTATAGTTAGAATCAGGACCATAATCTAGTCAAGGGAGTTCTACTCCACTCTATCATGTCATTGGTCTTAACGGTGTGTACTGTAGCTATCAATTAACGAGATGTTTTGGAGTACAGGTTTTGTCAGAATGCCAACTAAAAATATGCTGACTTATTTGGGAATGAGCCATTTAAATTTTAATAGAGAAAATAACAGGACTTCTGGTTTCTGGTCTTGCATGTAAGGAGCTTGGAAGTCATCACTCCATCCTAAAGGCCAGTTCTCTCTAGCCTTCCACATGGGAGAAAGGCAGTATGTACCCAGCAGCAGTTCCTTCTAGCCCAGCGGTTCTCAACCTGTGGGTTGCAACCCCTTTGGGGGTCGAACGACCCTTTCACAGGGGTCGCCTAAGACCATCGGAAAACACATATCAGATATTTTACATGATGATTCATAACAGTAGCAAAATTACAGTGATGAAGTAGCAACAAAAATAATTTTATGGGGGTCACCACAACATGAGGAACTGTATTAAAGGATCGTGGCATTAGGAAGGTTGAGAACCACTGTTTTAGCCTTACATGTGCAGGATGAGAAAAGCCCAGATCTAGTCCACAGGAGTCATCCTGTCCCACCTACGGCAGGATGTGGGTTGGAAGCACTCATAAAGTTCACAGTTCAGAGGTTTAGGATCACTGTGAGACTGAGACCTACTCGTAGGACTGCAGAGTGCATTCTCTTCTCTGACTCCTTACCGCCACAGCACTAAAGGCTAATTTACCACACACAGTTCCTTTTATCCAGTACATAATGTCTGGCTACTAAGAATAAACTGTAACGCATACTAAAAGTAACACACACAGTTTGAAGAGACAGAGCAAGCATCAGAATCCGACAAAGATTTGGGAAAGATGTTGGAATTATCAGACCATGAATTTAAAACAACTATGATTAATATGCTAAAAACACTAATGGATAGACAGCACACAGTAACAGATGGACAATGTAAGCAGAAAGATGTAAATCTTAAGAAAGTATCAAACAGAAATGCTAGGGATCAAGACCACTTGTAACAGAAATGAAGAATGCCCTTAATGTGTTTATTGGTATACTGGACAGAGCTGAAGAAAGAAACTCTTAAGATTGAGGTTACATAAAGAAAACTTCTAAAACAGGAAACTGAAAAAGACAGAAAGAAATGAAATGGAATATCCAAGAACAGTGGGACGACTACAGAAGGTATAACACATGCATAATGGGAATACCAGGAGAAGAGAAAAAGGGATAGAAGAAATATTTGAAGCAAGAATGACTGGGAATTTCCCACATTAATAACAGGTATCAAATCATAGATCTAGGAAGCTCAGAGAACACTAAGCAGGATAAAAGTCACACACACACACACATGCACACACCCCCAAAACAAAAAAGTAAACCTACAGCTACATATATAATGTACATACTGAAATTTAAAAAGTACTTTGAACTAAGTGAAAATGAAAATGCAAATTCTTAAAATTGGGATGTAGCTAAAGCAGTGCTTAGCGGAAAATGTATAGAAATAAATGCTATATTAGAAGAGAAGATAGATCTAAAATTAATTCTCTGAGCTTCCACTTTAGGAAATTAGAAAAAGAAGAGCAAATTAAATTTAAATTTAAAGTAAGCAGAAGAAAAGATATAATAAAAACTAGAGTTCAGTGAAATTAAAAACAGGAAATTAATAGAGAAAATCAACAATTGTATACAAAAGCTGGTTCTTAGAAAAGATTAGTGAAATTGATCGACCTCTAGCCAGGCTAACCAAGGAAAATAAAAGAGAGAAAGAAGACACAAATTACTAATATCAGAAATTATAGAAGAGACATCACTACAGATCCCATAGACATTAAAAGGATAATAAAGGAATCTTATGAACAACCATATGCTCACAGATATGATAAGCTAGAAGAAATGAGCCAATTCCTTGAAAGATATAATCTGTCCAAATCACACAAGAACAAACAGACTGTCTGGATAGGCCTACGCTGCAGACTGAATGTTTGTGTCCCTCTCAAATTCTTAAGTTGAAATCCCACCTCCTCCCAATGTAATGGTGTTAGAAGGTAGGCCTTTGGGAGGAAATTAGGTCCTAAGGGAAAAGCCCTCATGATGGGATTCGTGCCCTTACAAAGGGACCCCAGAGATCTCCCTTGCCCTTTTTGTCATGTGAGGTTACCGCGAGAAGAACCAGGAAGTCAGTCTTTGCCAGATAATGAATCTGCGGGCAACTTGATCTTGAACTTCCCAGCCTCCAAAACAGTAAGAAATAAATTTCTGTTGTTTATAAGCAACCCAGTCTACAGTATTTTTGTGATAGGAGCCTGAATGGACGAAGACTGTATCTATTAAAGAAATCAAGCCAATAATTGATAACCTTCCCAAACTGAAAGCACCAGGCCCAGATGGGTTCACTAGTGAATTCTACCAAATGTTTAAAAAGAAATCATACCATTAAACAAAAACCTCTTCCAGGAGTTAGAAGAGATGGAGTACTTCCTAATTCATTCTGTGAGGCTATCATTCCCTTACTACCAAAATCAGAGACATTATAAGAAAACTACAGAGAAATATCTCTCCTAAGTATAGATGTAAAAGTCCTCAACAAAATATTAACAAATTAAATCTAACAATGTATAAAAAGAATTGTATACTCTGTCCAAAAGGTATTTATTCCAGGTATGCAACATTCAAAAATCAATTAATGTAAATATAACATCAATCGACTAAAGAAGAAAAATCACATGATTATGTCAATAGATGCAGAAAAGTCATTTGACAAAAACCAACACCCATTTTTGATACACTTTCAGAAAACTAAAAATAGAGGGGAAATTCTTTAAGCTAACTTAGGGTACTCCTTCAGCTCTCATAATACTTCAGGGTGAGAAACTAGAAGCACCAGAGAGTTTTTTTGGCAGTGAAACTATTCTGTGTGATACTACAATGGTGGGTACATGTCCTTATCCATTTGTCAAAACCTACATAACGTACAACACCAAGAGTGAAGCCTAATGTAAACTGAACTTTGGGTGACAATGATGTGTTATTATAGGTTTATTGATGTAACAACTGTACCACTTCGGTGAGGGGTGTTAATAGTGGAGGAGACTGTATAAATGTGGAGGCAGGAGGAATATAAGAAATCTTTGTAGCTTCTATCCAGTTTTGCTGTGAACTTGAATCTTTAACCAAAATACATTTTATTTAAAAATAAAAAACAGTATAAGATGCAGTTAAAATAATTAAAGGAGCTCTTTTGCTTAGACTTGAGCAAAAAGAATGAGGCAAATTTGTCAGTCAGTATATACAAACTGTAAACACACCAAGAATTCTTGATGCTTAAAAATACTCATCATTGACTTTACCTGTTAATACAAGACTACTGACAAAATGTGTTATCTGCATGATTAGTTTGTATTTTCTTTTGTCTAACAAAAGGCAAGAGAAAAAAAATATCTCTGAGTTACAACACGAAAGCAATTTACCACCTCATTGCCCATAAACAAAAGGTTCAAATCAAAGTGTGTTCAATCTTAACATACACCATATGCCTGAAAATGCTCAGTGAATGGAAGCCTGGATGTGCAAATAATAATGCATATGAATGGCAACTAATAAGTATTTCAATAACATTTTTTTATTCTACACAGTTGGGTGTTGGATAATTCAGATGCTTGGTAGGCAGGGGCCATCTAATCATACTTTCTCATTGTGAGATGAGCATTCCAGGGCGGAAACCAGTGAAGTGATTCAGCCAGAGACACAACAAGGACTGGCACTCAGTTATTTTGATTTCCAGTCTCAACTACTTTTTTTGTTCTTTAAGCCATAGACTGGCCTCATACCCAACTAGGGGCAGGCACTCAATGAGCACTTCCTGGAGAAATGTTGGATGAGTTGGAAGAGTGCAAATTCTTTAATATATTTCTAGAATGGTCTAAACAAGAGAGGCATTGATTAGGTGATAAATCAGAATACGTATACTGGAGTTTGCTCATCATCACCTAAGGTCATTTCTTCATTGAGCCTCTAGTGACCTCACCTGTAGTCTGGCGGACACGAGATCAGCCTGCCATTCAACCTCTGCCTGGCTCTCACGTGTCTCACCTGGACCATTACATTACTGTTCTAAATCAACTGCCACCTTCTAGTCTTATCTCATTTTACTCCATCCTGTATACACGTTAGAAGCTGTTTTTAGAAAATACAAAGCTTGTCACATAGCTTTCTGCCTACTGCTTACAGGCTGAAGTCCAAGTTCTTTCGCACAAGGTACAAGATCCTTCACGATGAACTGTTTCAACCTTTTCTCCCTCGTCTTATTTCCAAATGCTCTGTAATTTCCAGTTCGCCTATTGTTCAGGCCCCAAATCTTGGAGCATCCTCACCTCCTTGATTTCTCTTATATTCCCTATCTGACCCATTACAAATCCTCATGGTTCTACCTTCAAAATATATGCAAAATCTAACCATGATTAGCCACACACACTGATACCATGCCAGTCCAATTCATGATTTTCTCTCGTGTGGTTTATTGGAATACTTTGTACCTGGTTTTCCTGTTGTCTATGTAGCATGCAGTAGGATGGTGATTCTCCCAAAACCTAAGTCAGGTCACATCACTCCTCTGTTCAACGCCCTCTATGGCTTCCAACTTACCCAGGACCAAACCCAGAGTCCTTATAATGGCCCTAGATCTCCTACTGCTCTCCCTCTAGTTCACTTTGCTTCCGCCACATGGGTTGTCCCCACGCACCAAGACTTCTGCACACGGTATTTGCTCTTTCTGAGTGTGCTTCCGCCAGCTACCTACATGACTTTCTCATTTACTCTGGCTTTCACCTTACATCTTATCCATGAGGCCTTCCCCATCTAATCTATACAAAATAATATCGCCCTCCGTATGCATGGACATGCTTGCCCGGCTTCATTTTCCCCCATGGTATTCATCCACATCAATACACGTACATTGACAGGCGCTCGTGTTAAAATACATATTTTTTTTTTGACAGAGGGTAGTACCTTTCTCTGCTCTGCTTATTTCTGTATCTTTAATTCTTAGAACAATGCCTGGTGCAGAGTAGGGGTTCAATAAAACATTTTTTTCCAAACAAGAAATAAAGGTGATTGAGGATAAGGGACATGGTGGCTTCTTCTCCAATGTTAAAGGCTGAGTTGTTTTAAGTTCAGTTTCTTTTGGATAGCTATTTGGTCAGCATTTTGCTCTAAGAGATAGGATGCCTGTACTAAGATCCTACAGTGGCATTTGTATTTCTAATACTACGAATGCCATATATGTGAATTTGTAGAATGCTATATTTTCTATACAGTAACTTTATTTTTATTATTGTATTTGATCCTCATAACACAGCATGGAAGATATGTCATTACTACATCATTTCTTTTTAAGCTAGGAAATTTGGCCGTTCACCAAGAAGGGAAGAGTCAGTGCTTTAAAGATAAGAAAATAGTAATCTCACACAGATGGATTCAATCAAGGCCCTAATTTAACCTGGGAAAAGGAAAGACTTAGGGCGATAATATAAAGTCTGATATTTTAAGAGCAGTCTATAGAAGGATAGTCTTAAGTCCAACAAATAGAGCAAGGAATGTGTTTTTCATCACGAGAAGCCACCTCGGGAATGACTCATCACTAGCAATGGTGCAGCAGAGACCGGACCATTGGCCTCCAGCCAGACTCGTCACAGAGGGGATGCCACAGAGGAGACACCAGGCATTCTTTAAAGCCAATGATCTATGAATCCATAAAATGCGTTACCTCTCCAGCTCCAAAGACTCTTTTAAAGCCTGAAGCGATGCAAAAAGAGCCCTTAGAAATAAGGGTGAAACCGGTCAGTGTGTCTTGCAGAGCTCCCCTCTGTATCTCAGGTGGACTGGAAGGAGAAATGCTGGGACAAGTTTCAAGGCATGAGTTTGAGGACTTAACAATGAAACCGAAGAAAGAACACCCGCCAGGACGATACCAGGGGCTACAGCAGCAGGAGAGTTTACACCACAACTGCTGACAAGCACGGTCCTGCCCCAGGCTTGCCCTCGGCACCAGCTGCCCAGAGGTAGGGAGCAGCACCAGCAGTAGGAGTACCTGCTGTGGACAACGCAGGACTCTGTCCCGGGCTGATGCTCCACATCCTGGGGGATGAGCTGCTGTCGGTGGTTCTGCCTTTCCTGCTTGGCCTGCAGCCAAGGGGGTGGGCACGAAATTCCAAACAGGTAAACAAAGGTCCCACCCGAAAAACCCTTCGGGAAGCCTGCTCACTCAGCCGAAGCCTTCCGCGTGAAGGCTGGAGACGTGCACGCGTGGCAGGAGGGAGTTCACAGGCTACGGCGCTGCGTAAGTTTAAGGTGTAGAGCAGGACGATCTGACTTACTCCGATCTGACTTACTACATATGTTGCGAAATGGTGACCGCAGTAAGTTCAGTTAGTACCCATCATCTCATACAGACACAAAAAAGGAAAAGGAAAATAACGTGGTGGTTGTGTTTTCCTTCTGAGAACCCTGAGGCTCTCCTGTCTTACTCCCTTTCCCATACCCCCTACGGCAGGGTTAACCGCAGTCATCACGGGTCTTTTGTTTCCGAATCTCTGTGATCTGCTCAGCGGTAGGCGAGACCAGTTTAGGTTTTATAGGCTGCATCCCCCACCTCCTGTGTTCTAAGTTGTGTGATGTTCATTATTAAATCAAAGAGAATAAAAACAATTTAGAAAATGTGATTATAAATGATGAAATGAAAAGTCGGTCTCGTTATTTCATAGTCGCAATGCACATGGAAAGTTTTAATGATGATGATGCAACAAACTCTCACCCAGTAGGCTCTCCACAGCACAACAGGGAGAGCAGCCTCCGTTCGACGGACCCAGACCGTAAGGAGACGTGTTAGGGGTCGCTCATCGCGAAGACTCAAGTAAGTAGTTTAATTACGGTCCAGGTTTCTAAATTATTTCTCTTGCACTGCCATTAAGAAAAATATAAAATCGTTAAACCTGATTAATGAAATCCACGAGATGCTCAAAGAACAACTCAGTTGACTGACATTTGTTTTAAATAAAAGGAAGTGTCTGTAATTGCAAACTCCAGATTAAAATGCCACCAATGGCGTTTGTAAACACCAGTCCTGTCCTTCGTGGCCCACAAATGCTAGCGCTTATTTATTCGCTATCTTATGAAGATCTGAGAGAAATCAGACGGCGGGTACCTAAAGGAGCAACTCCGGAAAGTCTCATGGAATCTGCTCCTCTCCACCTGTGCTGACTCACAAGACGGGGACAGACACTCCTGCTGTCCTACCCCTGGAGTCCGCTCTGGGTCTCTCTGGAGTGGATGAAAGGTGACACAGAGTCAGGGAACTTTTTCACATCACATCAAAATCACTGGCAATTCATCCACCTTTTAATAAAAAACTAGTTAATTTAGTGGGAGGAAAATGAAAAAAAATATTGGGGGGTGTGTGTGTGTACCTGTTTGGGGGAAGCAGTTTAGATAAAAATAACCATTTGCTCGGTTAACGTTTTTCATAGACACACCTGGGACCAAATGAGAAACCTACGAGCCCCGGGAGGTAGCCACCGCAAAGGTGACGACTGCTGCACTCTGGGCACCCGCGGTCCTGAATGCAGGGTCACCACAGGGGTCAGGGGGCATTTGCTCCCTAATGAAGGTGTACGTTCATGGCCATTCGCCTCTGCAGCAGCTTCTGACCTAACGTGAATCCCAGCTGACCCCAGGGTTGGCTCTGGCCCGATGTGGGGGTGTCGTGGCCCCTTCTGGAAGATTCGGCCAAGGGGTTGCAAAGGGCCCTCTTGCAATAGCTTCTCAATTCCAGTGAGGAACAAGCGCCGTGGAAACGAGAGCGCAGGGGCGAGTCACGGGCTGTGACCAACAAGTGCGGTGAAGGTTTACGGTCTAAAACTGTATGACAATGGAAGACACATGGCCACGAACCCCGCCCCCCAGAAGACCCCCGCCCCCCACGTCCCCGCCGCGGGCCGAAGCCGTTCTGGAAGTCGTCCCAGCTGCGCCGCCGTGGCCGCCTCGGTGTCCTGCCTCGGTTGCAGGCGTTTACCTTTCCCGGCCAGTTTGCCTTTGGGGAAGGGCCACAGGTCACACGGCACCAGGTCTGGTGAGCACGGCAGATGAGGACACAGCGCCATGCTTTATCTGACAGGAACTCAGGTGGCCGCGCGCTTTGTCACCGTGATTGTGACACTGTAAAGCACACCCGCCCTCAGCCGCAGCTCACACCGACCGCACCGAACAGGCCGAGACGCGTCACGCGAGTCACTGAGGTTCGCTGCGCCGCCGCCCGGATCGGAGGTCCCTGCCTTCCCGTTGGATGGCCCTGGGCGGCAGCGGTCCCCGTCACCGTGCAGACATGTATTTATCCGTGTGAAGATCAGCTTGTGGAGACGTTCTGGCAAATGTCAGCATTTCCTCATGGGGAGGAGTGAAAAACTACAACGATGCCTTCGGGACAAGGACTTGCTTGACGTAAATCAAGGTAGTTTACGTAGAGCAGCTAGCGAGGAGCCTGCGCACAGCTAGGGCAGGCAGTTCGTAAATACCTGTTCTCCTTTCCCTTCGGGACAAGGACTAGTCGTGCTTACAGTGGTTTGGGGAGCATCTTGGGTCTTGGGTGTCTGTGAGTGTGTGGAGGAGGGGGCCAGGTAAGGAGAGGAGGGGACAATTTTTGTCTCCGAACGTGCACGTTTGAGAATACATACAAGATAAAAACAACGTAGTCTTAGCTGCTACGTCCTCACAGTCCTTTCTAACCTCGCCTTGGTGATTACACTAGGCCACGTGTCCCCCCATACCACAGAGATGCTGCAGGGCGGCTAGGATTCCGTGCTCAGCCTTTGAGTCTCAGAAGCTCCTGGCGGGAGAGTCGAATCCCAGAGCCTGTTCTCCTCCACACTGGGCAGGATACCGACCTAAATGGCCTAAATGCCCAGGGGTCTTGTGGGCATGATCAGAAGTCACAGTGAGTAAATAAAGATTCCCCAACCTGGGGGCCAAGGCGTAGATGAGACAAAAATCAAGAGAAAGGGATGCTGGTTGGGTCTCTCTCAAGACAGATGACAGTGACTGAGCCCCACCCCCAACCCTGCCCCAACGCCACTACAGACAACCCACGATGCTATCTCATCTTCCAGCATTTCAAATGAATTTCCAGGCAAAGAGGGCAGGGGGAGAAAATCCTTACCTGACAAGGTCACCACCAGGTGAAATGAGGTCATGAAATAGAAACTTCGTTAGTTATAAAAAAAAAAAAAAAAAAAAAAAAAAAAAAAAAAGCGTGTTTCTTACACATCTGAGTATACACAGTTTGAAAAATATATGCAAATATGTGCATTAGCACGAGGGCTGACTAAACAGTGGACTCTCAGGTAACTGGCACCATGGGGATTGGGAAATGCTGGATAAATGTAAGTACACTCTCAGCTACTCAGCACCCATGGGGGATAGCTGTGGTGGTATTTCTTCAATTATTTGCCAGTTGCTTGAGAGAGCTGGTTGCTTGAGTTCCAGTTTGTGGAGAGTCTACTGTACTAAACGTCTACCCAGTTCAGGGTCCAACATGTAACTGATAACAGTATGAGATGGAAATTTAATTCAATTAAAGCTAGGTGGACCAGATGTCCTGTTTTAAATCAGACAGAAAACAATAGTACTGTCCCGTTTCAAATGGTACGTCTGGTCGGCCTACTGACACCTTGACTTTAGCCCAGTGAGATGAGGTGACCAGATGTATCATTTGAAACACGTCAGTACCGCTGTTTTCTGTCCCCCTTAAAATGGGACGTCTGGTCAGCCCCACTCCAGCTTCCCTAGAAGTTCTTGTCAATGTATTCAGGTTCTATGTTTGGGCTTTTCACAGAACCTAGTGACCAGTCCATCAGGACAGGAGATGGGGTTCTAACATGCTTCCTAAATGTGAGCGAGAAGGCTCATCTAAAGTGACTGGGTATCTTAATTAGAGAAGGCATTTTGAGTTCTATTTTCTCCAAAGGCAATGGGCACTTGATGACTTTATTGCATTCTCGTTGGGTTATCATACTCCATTCCTTTGTGACTAAATTGTTTCCAGTCCTCAAGAAAGTCCAGGTACAAATGGCTTTGCCTTGACACAAATGGCCAAATTCTGGTGAGTTCTGGCTCCAGCTGCAGTGCTAACCAGAACCCATGCCGGAGAAAGGCAGTATTTTTTCTTCAAGGTTTTTGCAGGTTGCTTGAGTTGCCTGAGTTCTGGTTAACAGAGAGTGCAACTAAATATGGTCTAGAGAGCAGACAGGGCTCTGAGCTAGATAGCCTGCAGGACAGGAAGGTGGGCCACTTGGAAGAACTCCTGCTCATCTAAAGATAAACACATTTTAAAACACCGTGTAAATTAAATTATCCATGTCTGCAAGCCAGAAATAGTTTGCTGCTTACCAGACCAGTGCCTGCATTTGGATTTAACCATAATGCTCCTTGGTTGTCTTATAATATAATGAACATCTTACTAGACACTGATTTTTTTTTAATAGAATTGACTGAACGATAATTATCAATCTATTAAAATACTTGCTAAAGTAACCAATCAAAAGACCAAACACACTAAATGAACATGTAGAATAACACAATCTAGTCTACATAAACCCACCTTATTGCTGCTGAGTGGCGTTCATTGCTTCTGAAAGATCTAGAGTTTTTCATTCCCTTCCCTTTCTTGCCTTCTCCCTCTTTTTCCTGCCTGCTCTGCATATTCTGTTGCCAGTCCTTGCTTCTCCAGAAACAAAACCTGGTCCTTTGTAGAATAAGAGAGCAGTTTTTACAATCTCAGAGGCTCTGTTCCAACTAACACATTTCAGATAGCACTCTTCACCATTTCTTGTGAAGACAAAACAGGCCTGGGGGCTGCAAAATCCTGCTACTGAACTCAATATGCTTTCTCGTATTGGACCTGGAAATACGTTGCTTACCCTTGGTTTTAGGAACAGGGGTTCACCTAGTTCCCCATCTTGGTTTGATTATTAGCTTGAAACTGCTGCTGGTGTTCCAGGCCGGAAGCCCAGCTTGGGTGGGGTCTCGGGACAGAGGCCACAAGAACGTTTCATTCTGTTAAGTGCCTCCCCTCCCCACATCGCAAACGAAGATGAAGGAAGACCGCACGGGAAGGAGAGTAAGGCCTTTCAAAGGCCATGGGGTTTCATCAGGTGAAACGTTTATGGTTTTCTTCCTGGTGGATGGATTTCTTCATCTTCACGCAAGTACAAATTTCATTTGCTCTTCGTGTAACACGTTGAGCAAGACTAAATCCCTCTCTGTCAGGTGTTTTCGTGGGAGGTGCTGTGTTTTGGTGGGAACAGCCCTAGAATAAGAGCGAGATCAAAGCTCCGCATTCAGTGTCACTAGTTACGAGATTTGGGGGCAAATTCCCTTGTGCATCAGGCTTCTCAGGCTGCCATAACAAAATGCCCTAGACTACTGGGCTTAAACAAGAAAACACAGTTTTCTCACAGCTCTGAATGCTGGGAAGGGTGAGATTAGGGTGCCAGCAGGGCTGGCTTCTGGGGGAACCTCTCTCTGAGCTTCCCTGGGCTCCCACAGGAGAGGGACAATAGTTTGTCTCTCCCTCTCTTCATATAAACCATCAGATTAGGACTCCACCCTGATGGCCTCATTTCACCGTAATTACTTCCTAAAAGCCCTATCTTCAAAACAGTCACATTGGGGATTAAGGTTTCAACATAAGAATTTGGGTGGGGGGTGGGGGGTTACACATTTCAGTCCATAGCACCTTGTGTCTGGTTTTCTTAATTGAAACTAAGGTTAATAATATCTAAATTACCTATCTCAAAGGATAAAGATCTAATGAGATAATCAATGTATATGAAAATATTTTTCAAATTGTAAAATTCTATGCAAATGGAAGATATTAATGAAAACAATATTATTGAAGAAACACACCATAAATGGAAAGGTCCATATATTTCCGACTTGTGAGTTGTACACAGACTTAGCAAGGTCCTAAAATAGACGATGTAAATGCATGTGTAATCATCTTAACAGATAATGATTTTTGTTCTTGTCTAAGCAATTAGTTTCAGGAAACCTAATACTGACATCCTGTGGCCCTGCTAAATTTGGCAGATGGTGGTTAGACTTTCTAGCTTTGCTTCGTTGGGACGTGTGCTATTTTTAAGTGGTTTCGCCACAGTGTCCCCAGCAGCTCTCACTGATTGCCACACAGGACATGTGGGACTTTCGCAAAACTACTCAGACTGACTTCCTGTTTCTGTGTTAGTCAGTGAGGTCATAGAGGACAGACATTATTCTCAAAGGAAGGGTCTCCCCGCTCTGCCGGAACCCAAGGGAATAATTAATCGACAGGCACGAGGCATTTTGATCTCTCATTCTGCAGACATAGCTGGCCATATTATTATTATCAATTATTAATTAATAATAATAAAACTATCAAAAATAAGATTTAAAGTCACAGAAATAAATGTTAGTTCGTCTGTGCTTTCTTTTTCATAGGACATTCTTTAATGTTTTATATAGTTCTTAGTAAGAATTTAAATGTAAGGCACATAATATGCGTGTTACGTTGTTCGAGAAGAGGCCTTTGGATTTGAGATGAGTACTTTGCTCAAGACCTCAGAGAAGGCAGTTTGAATAGAGCGGTGGGGTGGAGGTCCGCCTTTGAAGGAACTGAAGAGACACCCCAGCTGAGAACATGGAGAAGGGGGTGCTGTCCATACACAGGAGCGGTGTAGTGGGGATTGCTCACTTGAGAGGGTCAAAGGTAAAGTATTCAGGGGACAAGCAGGAGGCAGGGAAATACTGAAGGTGTGAGGGGGGTGGGGGTGGGGGCAGAGCGGGGCGGGGGAGAGAGAAAGAGAGTAGAGTTGAAGAAATGAAATTGAGGAGGGAGTGAGTAGGAAAAGAATGTATGTGCAGAGAAATTCTTGGATATAAAGATGGATATAAATATCATGATAAATTATATTTATCTTGTAAAATGTATTCTTTTATAAAGAGAGGAAGTCTAGCCCTAGAAACTTAAAGGGATGAGAGGAGTCAGAATAGCCACTCAATGTTTCATAGCACAAAGGAAAATAATTCCCACGCAGCAGAGAGGACTGGCGAAACTGAGAGCGTGGGTTTGCTGTGTCCCCACTACGCCCGTGTCTTGACTTCCTCTGGCATTCCTCAGTGACCAGGAAGCCAGAGGAACAGCAGGTGCAGGGAGTGGCCCTGAGGTGGGGACTGACAGGGGAATAGAATGAAACATGAAGTCGAGGGTGTGTGCATTGCTTCGTCTTGTGTCCTGAGTGCCTGTGACTTCTGCGGATGGTGTAGCACAGAGGTGAAGAGCACAGGCTTTGGAGTTAGGACGGAGCCGATTGAGAACTGTAGTGCTGAGAGATTTATAAAGAGTGGGTCTTGATAATGAAGCAACTCTGATGCTAGGAAATTGCATTTCTGGATACCCATGATTCTGGATACTAATGACCAAAATACATTTGCTTCTTGCCTGCTTCCATGAACAAATCAGTTTGATGACATTTAAAATAAAGTCAATTCAATGGTAATAAGATCTCCTATTAGTACACCCCAGAAGCATGTTATAACTCTAAGGTAGCATGGCAACTGGTTCCTTTGTTTAAAATATACAATCTTTACTGTTTACTTTGAAAGTCTAAATATAGATACTTATTTGTCTGTAAATAATGAAACATTCAAATTCAATTCAGTGAAATTTAAAAATTCTTTGTGTGTTTTGATCAGTGCTATAACAGACCTGCTGTGTCTTCTGAATATTGATTAACATATTAAGGAGGGGAAAATGACAATCTCCTTCCAAACCCATGTTTTAGTCTGAATGATTCTATCATATATATTTTTTAAATTAAAAATACAGTTTCTCTTTGTTCTAGGACTGTATTCATAATCTGTTTTGCTGTTTTTACTACCCTAAGGGTAAAAATTAATAAGAGAAAAAATTCAGGGCAAGAAGTTTACTGTCTAGCAAACTTCCAGGAGAATAATTTACAAAAGACGTCACAAACATCAACATTAAATATTAAAGAAATAAAAACAGTTACTGAAAAACAAAACCAAATCTCACCCCACAATCAAACAGCAACCTGTGATAATTCTGAAACAGAGCGAAGGATCCAACTGATACCTTATTTCAGAAGTGATAAAATCATGATATTCTCACTTTTTAAAAGTTCTTCATTTTTAAAAATTGTTGCTTTAAAAAAATAATGCTATTGTATATTTACATACAATAAAATGCAGCCATTTTAAGGGTTAGTTGGGTAGGGTTTGACAAATGCATGTCCTCAGTAACCGCCACCACAGTTTAAAGAAGATTTCCATCCCACCACAATGTCCCCAGTCTATTTGCAGCTCAGTCCCCGCCCACCCTCTGCCGGAAGCTACGTCTCTTCTGCTTCCTAACCGTCTAGATTGATCTTGCCTGCTCTAGAGTTTCATAGAAAGGGAATCACACAGGATGTAACTTTTTCTAGCTTTTCTCACGAGGCATAATGTCATTGCACTTATCAGTAACTTGTTCTTTTTTTAATTCCTAAATAGTGTACCATTGTATAGAAATTTGTTTATCCATTCACCTACTTAGTGAACACGGAGCTAATCCTAGTTTGGGGCTATTATGAATGAAATTAAAATACTATGAATATTTGAGTCCAAGTCTTTTGTGGACGCATATGTTCTTTTCTCTTGGGTAAGTTCCTAACAGTGGAATTGCCTGGATGTATGGTAAATGTGTATTTAACTTCATAAGACAGAACCAAGCCTTTCTCCAAAGTAACTACCATTGTTAGCTTCCAACCAGCAACATATGAAAGTCCTAGTTACTCTACGGTTTTGTGAATGTCACTAATGGTGCTTTATTTCTTGTGTTTTTCTTTCTTTCTTTCTTTCCTTTTTGTTCAGGTTCACTTCTTGAAATCTTGTCTGTAGAAATTCCTTTTAAAAATATGCATAAGCTAAAACTTATTGAGCCCTTAACCTATTAGATACTTTTGAATACTTTGACTGTGTCGCTCCATTTGAAGTTCATAATGACATTAAGGGTATGATTTCCAATCTTACGGGGGGAATGCCTAGGCACAGAGAGGGTAAAATACTCAACTAAGCTCACAGAGTGAGTTAGTAAGTGAGAGAATTGAGACTTACACCGAGGCTGTCTGGCTCCCGAGGCCACACTCTGAACCCTGATCCCGTGGCACAGAAATTGTATTTCAGCTAAAACATAAACAACCCTGGTTTTTCCTTTAGGTAAAGTACATAATTTTGTTGTTTATCACCACCACGCTCTTGCTTATGCCTCCGTCCTTCTACTGTTTCTTTGGTCAGAATTCTTTAGGACCTGCTTTGAGGAAAGGATTCTCTGGAGAGGATTTGTGTATTCTTTTTCCAGTTGTACTAGAATGAAACCCAAGTATCTCTGCATCAGAAATCTCTAGATGCTCCTGTTTTGGTTGTTTCTGAGGCCTATCTGTTCATAATTTCCTAAATCTCTACGCTCTTCCTGGATCTCTTGTCCATACACCAATGTCCCTGTCTTACTTATTATAACTATGAGAACCTAGAGAAAATCGTCCTGTACTGAATCAGTTGTGGATACAGTGGATACTAGGCCAGAAAAAGAAATCTAGAGGTTCCTCCTTAATCTGTTACATGATATTGGGGCCTCTACTTCCACCTTTATTTGGAAGAAACAAGGGCCCTCACAAAGATATCGTGGAATTACTGATTGCAAACCCAACAAACCCTAGCAGGCATCTCACAGCTTGGTGCTGTGTTCAAGAGCCAATTCCATAGCCAGTCAGAGAAGTAGAGGATGGACGTGGGAGTCCCCCTCACACCACACATGCAGAGTTAGGTATGGAAATGCAGCAATAGCCAACTCACAATGGCCACTTCTGCTTATAGGCAACCCTCTGCTAGGCAAATGTAGTGATGTACTGTATAAATAATGGCTCCTGCTCTAGTGCACACCAGAAGAGACAGATGTGTGAGCACTTGGAGATCTCAACTATTGATTCTTGGCTGCATCTTAGGTTCAGAAGGTGAAAACAGCTACACTGTTTTCCAATTTCTAGTGCTTATTTATTTACCTAGTAATATAGTGCCCTTTGGGTTCATTGGCTTATTGACTAATCATTGCCTTAAGCAACTTTTATTTTTCTAGTTGGGTGAATAGTTCAAAGGCCTTTGGCATTTAAAAGGTTGTGTCTGTGCAGGAAGTAATCAGAGGTTAGTGGTTTACAAGTACATTTGTCACTTGTAGGTTCATTGGCCTAGAGTTTAGAACGGAATGTTTAGTCACAAATGTGCATTTCATGTTCTGTCGGCAGCAAGCACTGTGGTATGATAAACTTTGTATGTACAGCTGCACATTGCAATGCACTTGTGTGTGTAGACGGAAGATGAATTAGCAAAGAATAAAGGTATGGGCAATATTTTCCTTCACTACTGCGTTCTTATTAACATCCCCATACAGTCATACTGTGGGTTACTTAGAAAAAACAGGGAACGTTTTCCCCATAGACTAATTTTTAGATCAGTTTCATGTTCACAGCAAAAATGAGCCAGAAGTATAGAAATTTCTCACCTTGTCCCCACACAAGTACAGCCTCTCCTACTGTCAACATCCTGCACCAGAAAGGGCTATCTGTGTTACTCCGTAAGCCTACGTGGACACATCATTATCACCCAAGTCCACAGGTTACAATAGGGTTCTCTCTTGCTTGGTGTTGCACATTTCCTGGGTTTAGATAAACGTATAAATGATGTGTGGCTATCGTTGTCGTATCATTAAGGGTAGATTCACTGCCCTAAAGTTTCTCTGTGCTCCACCCAGTCATTCCCTCTCTCCCCGCTAACCCTTGGCAGCCACTAATCCTTGTACTTTGGTGTAGGGTTGCCCTTTTCAGAATATCACATCATTGGAGTGACACATTATGCAACCTTTCAGATTGGCTTCTTTCACGTCAGTCATATGCATTTAGTGTCCCTCTTTTCATGGTTCATTTCTTTTTAATACTGAAAAATACTCCATTGTCTGGCTATACCATCGTTTCATTGGTGATTTTTAAAAATGTTGCTCTTTGGGGGTGGTTAGGTGGTAATCAAGTATGGAAAAAGCTATTTCTAAAGGGGAAACAGGAAATGAAAGTCGTAATGAGACTGAGTGGTAAGACTGGAAAGGAGATTGCAGTACTGCATTGTCAGACAAAGTCAGCAAACAAGACATGTTGGTTGAACCGGACATAAAGAGGGCCGTTCCCTGGAATAAGACTTGTGTGCAGGGACCAAAAGAAGTGTGGACCGTGATTAACCACATTAATTACCACGTCACCTGTCGGGAAAACAAGCCTTCCGGTGACTCGGTTCTCAAGCCTCAGTCCTAGATTATTACATTGGTCAGCCATGTCTTAGGGGAATACTGGGCAGGAGGGAGAAATTGTTTCTCTAGGCCGAGTCCTTAATTAAATAATAATTACTATTTTTTTATAAAGCAGTGAGTGAAAAATTCAGATTCTAAGAGGCACTCTTAAGTCAAAAAAGTCTTTCCATAAAATTTCATTTATTTTTTTATTCAAGAAAATTCTAAGCAATAATCTGATGTATCTGGATCTACTTCTCAGCTCTCTGCTGGTGGAATTTTTCTTCTTGAACTGTTTTAAAAGCCCAAATAGTGCCCAAAGTGGAGCACAGAAAGGGTTTCTTTCAAGGTCAAGCTCTGAGGATAAGCTGGCTACTGCTTCCGGGCTCCACTGACCCAGAGGAGGGATGACCTGTCCCTTTGAGATGATTGGCAGTGACAACATCCAACTAGAAGTCTTCATTTTTTATGTAGGGCCTGAGGACTGGGCTTGCTCAGGTTTAAAATAAATAAATAAATAAATAAATAAATAAATAAAAAGAATTGTTACAAATTAGTAAGCTGGCTCAATTTACTATAACATAAAGCAACATATTTTTTTCTCCTCACTTCTGTAACTTATATGAGTGATTTCTTGGGACTCTAGCTATCCAGACACAATATTTTAATGTATTAAATAATTAACTCAATAATTCAAGCAATCCTTAGAGAGTTCCTACTACATGTCAGACAGTGTTGTAGGCACTAAGGATACAGCAGTGACCTAGATAGAAAGGAGCTGTTCTCTCATGGACTGTACCCTCTAGTGGGAGAAATAAACTAAGAGCAAGTAGACTGATCAGATAGTTGTGAGGGTAGTAAGAGTTATGAAGGAAATACAGCAAGTTAAAGAACTAGAGAGCCATTACATAGGATGGTCAGAGAAGGACTTTGCAGACTTGGGCAACAAAAGGATCAATTTTTCTTTAAACAATTGAATGAAATTTCCAGGGAGAAGTAGAGTCTCACTGTGGATGCACACACACCTTCTTCACTGTGGGTTTTAACAGTTATTTTCCTGCTCACTTACTCTAAAGTGAATCTTGACAACCAGCAAGCCCATGTACCCCGCAGCCCTCTTACTTCATTTAGGAACAAGAACAGACCATCAGGAGTATAGAGATGCTTAGGAAGTATGGAAATATCACACGAAGACCGCTTCCTACCCTCCAAAGAAGAAAAGCAAAAGCAGACACAAATAACCCTAGAGGAATGAGAGCTAAATGGAAGAAGAGGTAAAACATCAAACAAACCGACGGAGGAAGATCTATGTCCAGCTCAAGAAGAAGCATTGTTTCTTCCCAGTGGGCTGAGAAAGCAGCTGGTCCAGATAGAGCAGAAGTACGGAGGGTGCTGCTAGGTAGGTCATTAGAATTAGGCTGACCAGATGTCCCGTTTTAAGTGGGGCAGACAACAACGGAGCTGGTACCGTGCATTCAGCCCAGTGAGACTAGGCCGACTGTAGGTACCGTCGGAAACGGGGAGCTGCTGCTGTTTCCTGGCCCACTGAAGACGAGATGTCTGGTCAGCCCAGTCAGAACGAAGAGCATATGATGGAATGGATAGCACGACTGAAATCTCGAAAACTCGGGGAAATGATTAAGGCCCAGAACGTCAGGAGAAACGGTCAGGCTGTCAGAAACTCCAGTGAAAACGAGCAACCACACCACCAAGTCTGTATAAGACGGCGATAAGCCAAAACGGCAGTGAATTCACGTGGTAGGACCTTGGGCGACGGGACGGGTCCGACCGCCTTCCATCACCTGCCGGCGCGAGGGGAGGAGCCTTTTCTGCACAATGACACAAACTTCACTAGTTGAATTTTGCAAGGCAGGAGAGGTGAAGGGGGACAATCCCACCTCAGTTTCTTCATCCTATCTTTTTTATTTTAATAACTATTTTTTTATTGTGGTAAACATAGATAATATAAAAGTTGTCATTTTAACCACTTTTAAGTATAAAATTCAGTGGCATTAATTATAGTCACTATGTTGTGCCACCGTTGTCACTATCGATTTCCAAAGTTTCGCACCACCCTGAACAGAAACTCCATGCCCAGGAAGCAATACCTCCTCTGCTTCCTGTCTCTAGGGATTTGCTCACTCTTGTGGCCACACATAAGTGGGACCGAACAATATTTGTCCTTTTGCGTCTGACTTATTTCACTTATCTCCAGGCTGTCTGCTGGCGATTCTCTGAAGCCTCAAGCCAATGGTAGGATCCAAAAGACATGGAAAAGTATTTTCCTCCATATAGGGGCTTGGTGGTACCAGAAAAAAAATGGTATCTATGAGGACAAAGGCTGCTGAATTTTCTAGAATCCAGGACCGATGTCTGTGCCAAAATGCTCTCTGCGTGGGTTATGACAGCGGAGAAGCACGTTTTGTTAGTGAAGAGGAACCTCGTGTGAGACCTGAAACCTTCCAGACCTCACTGCTCACACTGAAACCGCGCTGACGACCAAGTTCAATGCTCGGCCAGACCCACTCAGCTCTCTTTCCGGCTGAGAAAGGCACGGTTGCTACGTGGACAATTAGTAAGATGAGTCAGCTGAATCGCACTGGACCACACAGACGTGACTCGCCCATATATCCACGCCGGGCATTTCATTTTTGTCTGAAAATAACCTGCCCTTTATCTACACACTGATGCTGTTTGGTTCATGCTCTGCCCTTCTTTCTGGAACTTCTAGCATCTCCGAGTTTGTTTGCAATGGAATAAATACGTGTGCAGAGATGTGAATTACAACATACCTGAAGAAATTAAACCATCTCTTGCTGTTTGTATCAATTTTCCATTGCTAACTAAAATTAGTGTCAAGGGTGTAGCAATTTAGGGGAAAACCAAGACAGGGCTGATAAATGGCATGCTTTCTTGAATAGCTGTCACTCGTGACAGGTACCCTACAATGCAGTTATGCAAGGAGATGCTAAACTGTCAGCATTTCATTAAAAATAAACTGCTGCAGATTACAGGGTTGTTACTTCCCAGACCCCAAAGAACACCAATATATTTGCAAGACTGTCCCCCGAGAGCACAAGAGCAAAGCGTCTTCGTGGATTGAGTCACTTTTAAACATGTGCAAAGGCACAACAGGGATCTTAACTCTCTCAGAGGTGGCCATTGCTATGAGGGAATTGTAGCTGTAATGCAGTTGTCAAAATGAATTAGTAGGTGGAAGGTGTGATTTCCCCAGCTAACAGAAAGGAAGGATATATGGGATGTGTGTGTGTGTGTGTGTGTGTGTGTGTGTGTGTGAGAGAGAGAGAGAGAGAGAGAGAGAGAGAGAGAGAAAGAAAGGAGAGTTTCTAAAAGAGCTGCTTTGTTCTGAAAACTGGTGAGGTGTCACGACAATGACGCCATATACAAAGCTGTGCCGGTGGGCTATTACGGAGAGAATATCCATCGACAGGAATACCCGTGGAAAGCTAGGGAGGAAGCTAGTGATGGGCCTTGAAAAGCAGGAAAGGAGAAGCGATCAATAGGGTCTTGAAAAAGAGGCTAAATTTGTACCCCACGTCGGCGTGGTGCCGCTCTGCTCCTCTTGGGGAAGGTGGAGATGGCGGGAGTGGGGCTGGGGGCGAGGGGGAGACTTACAAGGCAAATATAGCAGAATGGTTTGATGGACGCACGGGCGAGAGGACCAAGGTTCTGGATGATTACATTAACTAGAACTCATCTGTTATGTAAGTGCGTCTGCAAGGTTGTGAGAAGGATCAGTGTGGCGACAGCTTAAGACCCTGATTGATGGCTAAGTGGAGAAGGTCGTAAGGAAAGGCTGTTCTCGTCACATGTCCGTGCCCCTCACGAGACATGTCCTCACACTATGTGTGCAGAATTCATTCATTTCCTCCTCTGGTGACAAGTAAGACAGGGACAGAACAGTACAACCTGGCTCCTCGTGTGCGGCCAGTCTCAGAGGACAGCAGTGGCACCCCATGGAGCAGGTGTGATCCCGGGCACAGAGCTCCATCGGCCTCACGGGATCCGAAATAGAGGCTTGGTGATATTTGACCTTTTGCCTGTCTTTTGTCCTCACAGTCTGTGACCACATCCCACTACCTGCTCAGACACCTGTCATCGTGGTGGGTTGGGAGAGAGTCAAGGGACTCAAGGGACTCTGGCCCAGTAACAATGGAAGCCTGGCCTAGCGTGACGGATTCGAGATCGGGTTAGTGTCGCGGGCCAGCACCCTTGGGGCGTGCTCGTGTCTCTCCTCTTCCTCTCATAATCTGAAACCAACCTGCCCAGGGTGGTATCAGCTCTCCCTGCGAGATGCATCCAGGACCCAGCTGCTGCTCACCCGCTTCGTGGTGAACCCCTGACCCCGGCCACTCCTGACCGCCTCCCCCGTCTGCCCGCGTGCCCTCGGGTCTTGTCTCAGCACCTCCGCCCCGAGCCCTCCAGCAGTCCCCGCCCGCTTCTGAGTGAAAAGCCAAGTCCTTCACATGGCCCACTCGGCCCCGCACAATTTGGCCCTCCAACTCCTGGGCCTCCAGCCCCTCACTTACACGACTTCCTGCAGCCACTCAGGCATACCCACTGGGCTCCGGCCTCTGTGCCTTTGCCCCCTGTGTTCCCTTTGTCTGCAGGACTCTTCTGCCCACACCCCCATGGCCAGCCCATTTAAAACCCCTCCCGCCCGTCTACTTTCCCTCTTTATTATTCTCCATTGCATGACCCACCCACCTGCTACATGTTTTCTGGTCTGTTCTATGTCTACTCTCCCCCCCCCCCCCCCGACAGAACGTAAACTCACTGGGAGCAGGGATTTTGGGGTGCCCCTGTGTCTCTGGTGCCCACAATAGTGCCAGGCATATCGGGAGTTTCCACACGTATTTGCTGAGTGAATGAATGAAGGACTGAATGTCTCTTACTGCCTAATCCTGGGTCCGGAATGTGGCCTCGTTCTATGAACGCAGTCCTGACTCTATGTCTTACCCTGCCCCTGGCCCCTTAGTGACTCGGGCTCGTTTGTCTCTGGTCCTTGTGGCCCTTCTGCCCCACCCAGCACCGTGAACCCCGACCAGCACCCTCTGAGGCTGACTGCTGGGCCGGCTGCCAGTCGCCGTGGACGATCTATTCTCAGGGCTCCTCTTGTCCCCACCTCCTTCTGGGGCTCACGTCCCCGATGCCCACAGGAAGTGCAGCCTGTTGTCTGTCATCACGCTTTCCAGGCATCGTCTTCTAGCCCTGGGACTCCATCGCCACCTGTCTAAGTGACGTGTCCAGCTTGGAGAACGACGTCTGGTCACGTTTTCTTTCCGTATTCAATTAAGTGACCGAATCCCTATGGCAAAAGGACGTTTTCACGTCTGGGACACGTTGTCTCAGAATAGCAACAATCTCAGGGTCTTCCTCAACCCAAGACCGACATCAAGGAAGAAAACCGAAATCTGCTCAGTCCATGAGCGAGGCCTGGGTGGTTGTCACTGCCACATGGTGTCACTGTTGAAGCGCAGGCAGCCTGAACGCTGGTGTGGCCCGTGTAGCTGGCAGGAGAGCTGCAGTTACTGACGGCGGAGAAGGTGGCATGTCACCACTGACACCGGAAGTTCAGGAGCCTGGGCCGATCCTCGTCCACTGGACAAGGTGACTGGGGGCTGCGGCTGCCCCTGGGGGGGAGGTCCGGAAGGGGACATCTCGCTCTCCCACTGCTACCCTGAGCTGCGGCCGCTCGCGCCCGCGTGGGCCCGGGCTCCGGGGTCCCTGCTCCGTGGGTGGCCGGCACGCATGCAGGGACATCCACGCCTACTTGGCCCCGGACACGCCCCAGAGCCCGCTTCCTCCTAAGAGGTTTCCAGCAGCTTCCCGTGCCGTGTGAGACCGGGCCCGCCCCAACCCCAATTCGGGTCCGGGGAGGACGAGAAACCCTCCGGCCCTGGTGCCCCAAAGCCCGGCTTGTTTTGTACCCCAGGAGGAAGGCCGTTCCTTTAGCGACAGCCCCGTCTCCTGCACAGCGAGGCCCGTGTCCCAGGGCGCCGCCCCGCCCCGGGGATGCGCGTGCGCTTTAGAGCGGCCAGTTCCTCCCTGGTCTTCGGTCCCGGCCTGTGCTCTAGGCTAGGACGGAGCTGCACTCGGAGGTGGAAGAAACCCGGAGCGGGGGCTCCCGCCGTGAGGGTGATGCTCCGGGGGCAAAAGCAGAGCGAGGTTGCGCGGCAGGGATAGCTCGTGCATTCACGGACGCCACCAAAGCACCACCGTCACCGTGCCCGGGCCCTGCAGCAACGTGCCCGGCACCCTCCGGAACACTCGCTCAGTCCGCCCTGCTGCCGCCCTGCACACGAACGCTCTCAACAGGAGTGTAGAGACGAGGAGCGCGCGTGCAGGGGAGCAAAGGAACTCACGGCGCGAAGCCCGAGCTCGCCGCAGAGCCGAGATCTGAACTCAGCCCTTCGGACGCCAAAGCTCGGTGTCATCGGGGCCGCCGCCGGTCTCGGACGTGACTGAGCAGTGGGGCCACGGCCGCTGCGGGATACGTGCACGGACACTGGCTACTTCCAGGCCGACCGCGGCTGGAACCGCTCACCAACCCACCCAATCGTCCCACCCGCGTTCTGCAAGGGTTCCAATCAGCGTCGTCTCCACCTTTGGGAGCGTTTTTATGTCAACTCCCTGTTTCAGAGTGGAACGATCATTCCCGGATCTGCTCCTTCACGTCCCACATGCAGGAACGGGGGGAGCAGCAGCTACCGGGCCCACGGCGCTGGCAGGCCCACCGAGACGCCTTGCGGCCGCCGCTGTCCCCGAGCACACCACGCCCTCGCCTCCCACGAAGGGGAGGAAGGACTCGGGAGGAGGTGCTGGTGTTTTGCTTTAAGTGTGATCAAAGCTCTGGGCCGAGGGATTACTTACAAGGTCTCAGTCCACTTGGCAGGCCCTGTGATCACCAAATGGACTTCTGAAGAGGGAAGACAAAAGGCAGCGGAAAACAGAGCGTTTCCTCTCCTCCGGGTTGCCTTCAGCCCACGCTGGGTAGCTCTGCAGGGTTCCGACTGCCCCCCACGACAGTGTCCCTCTGACTCAGTAAGGGGCCCCAGGCTCTTGCTGCCCAACTTGAGGTCATTCCAATGCTTGAGCGAACTTCCAAGTTTCTCTGTTTCAGGGAAACTCACGTAGCAGGTGTGCCTGGGCCAGGCACCCGAGTGCCACGGGAAATGACCTCGAGAGAGACGTTTCCATTGTGCAGTGCCTTCATGTGAGCACAGCCCAGCATCACAAAGCCTCCCGTGTTGTGGCTGTTCCTCTGCATTTGCCATAAGGGTTTCTACAGAGAAACCACTCGATTCTATAGTGGTGTTTTTGATGTCTTACAACACCTCCCAGGAAGAGGAGTGTTACCTCCAAATGAGGAAAACTAAGCAAAATTTCTAACTTGTATGCTACGAGTCTTAACTATGCCAAGATTTTCATTTGGTTCTATTCTCTAAAAGGAATTAGAAAAAAAAAATGACAAGGAGTTCCTAATCCTAGAAGTTTCTACCTACGTGAGGGGTTTCTTGTACCTAATTCTCTCACTCTTACTGGACCCTAATGGCATTGAGAGAGCTCTGTGTGACAATGTCACTGACGTTAGGGTAGTGACGCCACCCTAGTTTGTTATGTGATTCTTCCTTCTCCTCCTGACTCTACCATTTGGTTTTCTTCTATTTGAGAACAATAGAAGAACTAAAACATTTTTCACTTACTAAATGGATTTCCCTTGAAATAAGGGCCACATTAATTCTCCCAACGACGTATCCATTACTAAAGGGCACGGGCGTCCTGCTTCGGGGAGCAAGCAGGCATACCGGACGTGCCCTGCTAATTCCTCAGGGACCAGTCTTCGACAAATCACCGCTCACTCCCTTCTGACGCGGAAGGGAGAGCAGAAATGTATGGACTTGGGACTAGGGATGACACGGCGGCGTCCGGACACTCTCCAACCTGTTTTATTTTACATTATGCTCAGAGTAAAATGGATGGGACACGGCAGCTCTCTGGTACAAAGGAGCGTTCCGATTTTGGGTTAAAAGGTAAAGAACAAAACTAGCTGGAAAAGGCAATCGAGTCTATTCCAAAGTAATAGGATCGGATCCTCCGAAGAGTAAGTACGTTGTGTCCGTGACACCTGCTGAGACTCTGGAGTGGAATCTGTAAGGCTATACAGGGGATCACAAGCCCAGACGCTCCCGGGGCCAGGACGGCCATGTCACTTGGGGCCTGTGAGGATGACGTGAACGGTGGAGGACTCACGTCACTTACAAGGGACAGCTGACCCCCAGCTCCTGCTCATCGTTGCCTTTTGGAAACGTGGACCTGGCCTTGTGGGAGCTTTCATCTCTTTCAGAGGAGCCATCAGTCTGGGTGTGATGGAGAAAGTTCCTGCGCCATTGACCCAGACTTTCACAGGTTATTTCAGTTCCCCTTAGACACCCTCTCTGCATCTCCAACAGCCGCCACCAGGAGAACAACTGGGTCAGACAGTTTTTGCTACCTGAGTCAGTATTTCAAACTTTCCCTAAGGGTAGCCAAGGGGGAGGGGATAGCCCATTATTCGATTGATTTTATATATATGATTATATAAATATATACATTTATTATATAGAAATGATTGTATAAATATATATATTTAATAAGACAAACTCTTTTACAATCTTACCCAAGTTATAATTGAACACAATTATACGAGTATAACTAAATTATTTTTTTAATTAGCTACCCTAATTGCTAACCTTTGATTAATATGTTTTAAAAACCATATACCTTGGGACAAAATCGGATGCACTGCACACTCTTTCTTGGCTAAATGCAAACTGTTATTAGTCATTAACCTTAGTTTTCACTAGGAGGGCAGTAGAGACCTTGAACTCATAGTAGACATAGATGACACAGAGCCAAATCTCAGTCTTTGACTTTGGTACGTTTGGACCCAAGATTTCTTTAGTTGCAAAAGCTCTTACTTCTCCTTGGCCTTTGATCCCTCTGTAGTGGATGGACCTTTCTACAAAATATCCTCATCAATGTGAAGGTTTTTGTAAACTCAATTAAATGCATTTGCTTGCATTTCTTGATGAACCTTCATCAAAGTCCTAATCCAATCAAATTCCTTATTCATATAACCTCGAATGAGTCACTTCACCTCTTAATGCCTGAGCACTAACCAACATTTCCAAGGTTCCCTCCACTGTTCTGGACGATGCACAATGTTCTCTGCTTGTCAGACCCCTCCTCTGATTAGGGTGTAACTCTCTCACTTCCATACTTTGATGACTCTATGTGGGGTGTGTTCCTAACTCACTGTGGTTTATACTTCTTCCTCCTCCATGTTCCCAGGGAATAGCTCATCCACACCTGTGTGTTAGAACTTACCATGCTGTGCAGGGAGTGTGTGTGTGTGTGTGTGTGTGTGTGTGTGGTCTTAGAACTCTTAAAAATAGGGACGGCACATTTTATCTTGTCTCCCCAGCATGTAGTATGGTTCTGGCCACATTATAGTCATGCAATGAATGAACAAATTTTCAAATCACTGTTCCTGACTTTTCTTTTCTTTTTTTTTTTTTTTTTTTTTTTTTTTGCTTTTTTGGTATGTGGGTAGCTCCCTGGCTGGGAATCGAACCGAGGCCGCAGCGCTGACAGCACCAGCGCCGAAGCCTTACGCCACTACACCACCAGGGAACTCCCCGTTCCTGACTTTATCAATTGTTTTTTCTCTACATAGTTTTAAAACACCTTTTAAACAAACACTGTTTAATTTTGAAAAAGTGGATTTCTTCAAAATACCTGAGATCCAATGTATTATGAAAAAAAATGAGATGCAGTACTGACGGGTGGGTTTCCACTCAAGTTCCCTATCACACACATATTTATGTATTTCATACATATTTCTGGATGTTAATGACATTGAATAAGACAGTACTGAAGGCCAAGTTTTTAGTTCTAACCCGATTGGTCAGTCTTTGTGTTTGGGTCCTCAGGACTAACTGCACATCCAAACCAACATTCTTATACACATTTCAGGTCTAGTACAGTGTGGTTTCTTATCTGAGGACAGTTACATAAGTTCAGAATAAGTTCAGGATATGACCAATGGTAGTTATTCTTTACCAAATTTCAGATGACCCAATTTGGAGCACGGTTAAGAGGGTCTTAGACATGTAAAGAATGCTCATGTTTGCCTCAGGGATATTAACTGAGAAAAGAAAGCCATCTTCAGTCCAGACATCATTGTAATTGTATTTAAAGACGCCTCAGCCAACTCATCACATGCAGAAAAACCTCCGAAAAGCAATGGCTGTGTTGCAGTTTTTATCTTATTTAGCTCTGTGTGGTTAATAATTACGTAAAGTGAAGCATATTCAAGATTCCAAGACTGGAACCTTAATTTGTATATCACTTTACACTGGTACAAATAAAGGATTTTGTTTAAGTTAGAATGGTCAGCCTTGTGATCATAATGTAGAAATAACTAGGTAGTAAGTCTTCCCAACAAAGTCTAGATGCAGAACCTAGAACTCTGCATTGCTCTTGCCTGATTCTACTGGCCTGTGGCTATCACATTAAACAGAATTAAGAAGCTCTGAATCCACAATTCAAATCTTTAGATTTTGTGTCTTTATCAGGAAGTAGATCATTCTAATTTACTTGTCAGAAGAGCTAACCGTGAAAAAGAGGTGGGAATACTACTTCATTGTTTTGGAGATGACCAAAGGAATGGGCAAAGGAATCTTAGACTTGAGTCAACACTAGTAATTGTATCTAGGTCACTTGTGCTTTATAGAGGGGACAGTCTTTTATGCGCCAGCAGGGAAAAGGCTACTGAACCACTGGGATCATTGAGAAGTGATTTCTTAGTTTGCATACCCTCAGTGATCAACTCCAACTCATATCCATCCTGATTAATGTTTCACCAAGAGTGGAAGATTCTGCCTTTTAGGGATCTATGTATGGATTAGACTTTTGCAAGATGCAGAACTTCTGGTGATTTGGGATTTTTTTCTGATGCTGTCACTACCAGGTAGGCTGACCAGACGTACCATTTTAAATGTGACAGAAAACAATGGTACTGCCCTGTTTAAAATGGTGTAGCTGGACAGCCTGCTACAGGGAAATGAGACCAAAGATGGGAAAAAGTATAACCAGAGGCTGGAGCTCACCGCTTTCTCTTGGATTCTCACGAAGTAATAACATTATAGGCCGTTTCTGAGGTCTCATGCCCAACAGCCACTGGAGGGAGACCGCCTTATTTCTCAGGACTGTGGATGGGAAATGGGGTTCTTTCTCTCGTGTGTTCAGAGATTGGTCATTAGAACATCTTGGCCAGATGAAAGATCATTCTTTGAAAGACCCTCAGGTAAGTGATTAATAACTTAACCCTACAAAAAGTAAAAACCTATAAATATTTCCATTTAAGTAAATCTACCTCTTCCACTGTACACTAAATTGTATTTAGGTAACTGAATTTAATTAAAATTCAAGAGAGTCAAAGGCGTTTCCTTTCCCTCAAAGGCCTTATGCCTATAAAGATTGCGCTCGTACACCCACAGAGCCCTTTATTTAGACATATTTTCAGAGTGGCTCTTAGTAACCTCATTGACCCTTTACCCTAGTGTCTTGTTAATGGTAGTGACAGGGATTCTGGCCTTCAAGGAGACTGTTAGCGCTTTGGCCATCACCACTATTGATTCTGTAGTGAGTCAGGTTCAATTTTGATTTAGAATGAAGCCATTTCCTTTGATGAGGTGAATGAACTCTTCCTGAATCCCCTGGATATTAATTATCTGGCAGGAGTTAGTCACAGAAGTTAAAATCGGATTCTTAGAAAAAAAAATAATAAAGGACCTAAAAGGAAGACCATTACTACCCACACTCATGGGGATGACGGTCGTGAAAGTCCCCTTTAAATAGAACAGCACGAGCCTCTCGTCACTAGGCCGTCACACCTCTCTCCACCTGAATGAAATTTTACTTTCCATTTCTCTCCTGTTAACCTTGTCTCCTCTCCACCTGTACCCCACCTACACTCCTGAATTTGCTGTGCTTATTTCTGACCCCATCTTGGCTATCCACTCAACAAATTCACGAGGAACCCACATTCTTCCCCTCACATCTAGGGAGCTCCTCTCTTTGGTTAAAGGCCATGTACTTTACAGGCCTGCAGTGAAAACTGACCTGTAACCTCAGAGTGTAATTCAACTATGTGAGGGGACTAGCCCCCCACCCCCCGCAAAACCGGAAGGCAGGCCCCGTGTAGTGCAGGCTTCCCCCCCAGGTGAGTGTTCTAGGACCCCGTCTGCATCCGTGCACCAGCTGGCATCGTCGTGAGAGGCTGCGCTCGGCTTCAGTGAACCTTTTTTAGAGGCTCAGTGCGCGGGCCCATTTCATGACGGGTGATTTACAGGAGCAACGTGCAGCCTGACAACGCACCTGCAAACACCAGTGGTGTGCTCAGCAGTTTTTGACCCAAAACAGCATGACCCACCGTGGCCCACTGTCCCTATTCACCTGGTCTTGCCCCGGGTGACTTTTTTTGTTTCCTTGGATGAAACACGTCCTCAAAGGGAACATTCTGCCGATGTGGAAGAGGTGACACAAAACACGGCAGAAGCACTAAAGGCATCAGAATCGCGTTCAAAAACTGTCCGGAGCCGTGGAAAAGCGTCTTGCTAGGTGCACTGCGGCAAACGGAGAGTGCTTTCAAAGTGGCCGAAGCGTGAGCACGTCAAAATAAACACAGAATTTTTTATAAATAAATTCTGTGTTTTTTTCGGCTCCGGCCTCGTATTTTCACTTATTATTGACTCAAGTGTCTGACTCCCGCTTTTGCGTGTCAGTTTGGAAGGCACGGACCACGGTTCCTGCATCGCTCCTGGAGCACACGACGGTGACAGTGGTTTGGTATGGGAGCAGAGCAGAGAGGACAGGCCCACTTCGTGAGCCATTTTTAAGGACCATGTTAATCAATTCGGGTAAGTATGTATTTAATAAGCACGTACTATGTGCTCAGCCAAGTGAAAATATAATAAAAAGAGATGAGGTCACATCTCTGAGGGGCTCCTGGTCTCCTTTTTCCAAAATGTGTCTGAGAGGAACTACTCACACACGGGGAGGGTCAGTGGTAAAAAAGAATTTGTCTCTGAGCCTGCAGACAGGGACGGAAATGTCCCCGGTGCTGTGTTCTGGCTCTGTGACAATGGGCAGTCAGTTTAATGGTTGGGGGTCTTAGTTTCCTCATCTACAGAGTGCTCATCGGGTTTAGGTGACATAATGAGTGTGAAGAGTGTTGTACCAATGGTACGATCCCATCGTCTCTGCTTGGAAGTAAAGGGAGTGCCCATCACTTTAAAAGCGGTGGTTCCCTTTCTGAAAAGTATAATGATAACATTTCCCTTTGATGACGTCCAGACTCCCTTCCTGTAACTTCTGCCCAGTGATGATGGTCATTCTCTTCTAGGTTAAGTGTACATCTCTCTGTCTTCAGAGTTTTCTTTCTCGTGTTACTTCTCAGATATGTGAAGACAGCTGTCCTCATGTTTCTATTTTTCCAGAAAAACCATCCCTGATTCTTTCAATCTTTCCCAGGCTTGGGTTCAAAACGAGTCATTTTTAACATAGGACACACATCAGAATCACCTAGGAGATTTTAAAAAGCATGCATTTCGAAAAAGCTCTCCAACTGATTTTTAAATTCTGAAGTATTTTAATATCTTACAAGTCTTAAATGATCTCTAACACTTTTTAAACTTTTGACTACCCCTTTTAAAAGAGGACTTTACTAATCCAAACACATTTTATAGATGGATGTGGACAGGTCTCACGAGTTAGGGTTTGCTCTTGTAACAAACAAATCGAAAGGTGATAGCACCTAACCACAGCGCTGTGCACCTGAAACTAATATAAAATAATATCGAATGTCAACTATAAGTTTAAAAAATAATATGTAGTAACAGGATGTAACGTGCAGCACAGGGGGTATAGTCAATGGTATCATAATAGCTATGTAAGGTGTCAGGTGGATAGTAGACTTGTTGGGGTTACCACTTGGTGAGGTGTGTTAAGTGTCTAGTCATTATGTCATTTTTGTACACCTGAAACTAACAATAAAAAACAAAAACATATTAAAAAAATAAAAGTGAGGATAGAAAAAGATATATACAATGTAAACAGTAAAAAAATCTGTGATGGTAGCTCAAACACGATAGAAGTTTATTTACATCTTGCTTATGTGAGTTTAAAGTGGACCTTCCTGACTAGTGGGTGGCACTGATTTAGGGTGCCAGACAGACTGCCTCCTACGGGTCTGCTCTCTTTAAAACAATCACCAGAGTCATGGTGTTCATCTGCATCAAGCTGGGGGGAAAAAATAAGGGAATGGAGCATTGGGCATTTTTATGGACTCGGCCTGAAGCAATAGGTATCAGTTCAGTTCCTAAAACCTCATGGCCACACCTGGCTGCAAAGAAGTAGGCCTGGGAGCAAGAGAAATTGGGTTCGGGGTTCAGGAGATAGCTACAGCGTGTAGTATGTTATGACTATTTCTTCCGTCACATGAATACCACTTTGAATGAGGCCATAAGGATTTAAATTGTCTGAATGACAGAAGACACCATAAATAAAATTAAAAGATAAGCACGGACTGGAAGAAAATGTTTATAACATCTCAATGTTTCAGGTAGCTATGCCATACTATTAAGCTATTAACGTAAGAGTCAACTCAATGTTGTGTTTTAAAAAGGTATATGCCAAGTTCGATTTCCCCTCATTTTATAATCATTCAATTGCTTTTTAAAACCTAATCACAGGACTTTATATCAGGTTAGGTCAGGCCCATCGTGACTGTTTCAAGCTATTGCCTAAGCACATATCACAAAGCTTGTATAGCAGTCATGCATTTAGTAATCACTTCTTTCTCTTTAGCAGAAACATCAGATACAGAGAAAAGGCACGATTCGTGTCACGTAATTAAGTTTGTATTATACAATACTAATTTCTATTGACTTAGTGTTTATATTTTTTCTAGACACTCTGCTAAATGCTTCACCTGCATTTAGTTAAAAAATGTTTACAACCACCTCATTATGTATAGATCGTTACCTCCCTTTTAAAGATGAAGAAATTGAGGCTTATAGAGGCTAAATAATTTGCCCCAAGTCACGTGACTAGTAACTGTAGAGTTAGGGCTCTAATGTTAGCATGTCTTACTCCAAAGATGAGTTTTTAATTGCTCTTCTATGTCATCTCCTAGGCAATACCTTTTATATTAATCACCTGCCAGATTAGGGAGAGAGCAAATGGGGTGAATGGAATCAGGGAAGATTTTTTTAGGACTCTAACTAAAGGGTAGGATTTGGGTAGGTGGACAGGCGGCTGAAGGGCATGAGCTTATTCACATATTGCGCATTCTCTAAGGAGACACAACCACTCTATAAGCAACAATCTTTCGAGCCGGGGCAGACGAGGATGATACAAAGGAGGATTCTGAGCCACAGGGAAGTCAGTCTTGTATTGAAGCATCACGTGGCCCGGGCCTCTTCAAGACGCAGGTGTTCCAGTGTCCGTGTCTCTATGGGCGTGTATTTTCATTGATCCACTTGGGGAAACCTGAATATCCATAACAACACGTACAGGGACTACTCACGTAGGAAACCACACACACGAGAAGGACACACATGTACCCCCAACTGTCAAGCGTTTGCGTTACTCCACTGTGCTTTTATGAAAGACCTACATCAGTGCCCGTTTCCGCCAGCTAAAGGAAACTCAAAGAAGATGTTTTGCTTTGATGAAGAAAGGTGGCGGGCAAAAATGGCGTTCGGCATTGGCTTTGCAGCGAGCGCACCCGCAGCGAGGGAGGCCCCCCCAAGCTCCCTCCCGGAACCACACTCGGCATCTCGGCCTCGAGCTGTGCATCCGGCCTAATGCGGATTTACTTCGTGCATCTGGGAACAAGAGGTGTCCTGTGGTCCCGGGAAAGCCCCGGAGAGCTCAAACGGTGGTGCTTAGTGTAAAACTGGATGTAACTAAGTGCATTTGGTGTGACTCGGTAGGAACGCTCAAAACTTTTCCCATTATCAATGGCAATTGCTGCTTCATTTTCCATTTCGGTTCATGAGAGGTCTCGGAGGAACTGCTCTACTTCGGGATGGCGGGGCAGCCTGTGCCACTAGGAGGACTTCGCTGGCCACCTTGTTGATTTCTAGAGCTATGTCTCCGCCCAGTGGGAGGAGATGAAATGACAGTGAATTCACTGGGGCCGCTGGGGTGGAATAATGATGATATCCACTATAGAAATCAGTCAACTAATTATAGGAAACGCGGGCTGGGGGAGGGGGCGGTGAAGAAAAGAAAGAAACAACAACAACAACAATAAAAATATGCAGTTTCCTGAATTTATCGTTCTTTATTGCGATGATACATTGATTTCTTCCTCATAGAGACCAATACTATTTTTCTGCAGGCACTCTTAGAAGCATTGATTGAAGAGTATCAGAAATCTAAGGGCTGCTGCATTTCTCAAAAAGTATTGCTTTATTTGCTGGTACGTATTTAACGAAAGGTTAAAACCCACTTTATCTGAAACGTTATGAACATCACTTCAAGGAGAGAGCGTTGTGGCAGGAGGGAAAATCAGAAACAAATTTCCGAACTTCTCCCTGGATTCAGATCATTCACACCCATAATCTGTACGACGGTACCGATTACAGTTTAATTGCTTTTGGTTGCAACTAGTATCTGTCGGCCTTTGCAGCTTTTATGAATCCTTGGTAAAAGCATACATTAACATATCAGACTCTCGGTTTAGAAATAGAGATAAGGATTTGTCTGTCTCAGAATCGCCCATCGCATCTTTGGGTAGAAAAGCTGGAGTTGGAAATAGCTGGCAGTATTCTTTTTATCACGTTAGTTACATATGGTAACACTGAAAACAGACCCGTTTTAAAAAGAGCAGCTCATCTTGCATGTGGGCAGGGAGAATTAAGAATCCGGTCTCAGCATTAAAAAAGTTAATCGATTTATTGGACAACTATGGCAAAGGAACTAACAATTGGTAAATTTACTACGAGTCTTAAATTTGGTTAGGTGCTTTAATTTAAATAATATAGCCTGCTTATGAAAAATCAGGTCTTATTTCCCCAGTTTATAGAGGGGGAAACATATTTAAGGAGCTTGCCCAGGCACCTATTGTTATTTCGATGTGGGCCTTAGGACTGGTCCCAAATCCTCATCTTTCCCACTGCCTCATTTATATTCACCTCCTTCAGTTTGGTGACAAAGCCATAGTGAACCCAGCACTTAAATATAGTCGCCAGGCCAGTTAAGGAAGTCATTCAGCGTCAAGTCAATGAAAATGCTTAATATAACATGAAAACGTGAACGCCTTACCCTGGGCTGTAATACGTATATTCTATTTGTAACACAAGTGCTTTCGTAGACATTATTTCATTTGCTCCTCACAGCAATCTCGAGTGGAATGCAGTTAATAGTGATTGGTTTTGTTTTGGTTTTTTTTTTTCACAAGTCAGAAGGCTGAGGCTTAGAGAACCTATTTCTCACCCAAGACCACCGAGGGTCTTCCGATGTGCAATTTCGGTATGCCTCGAAGGAGAAGGTGCTTGTCACCTGCCTGCATCGTGATCATGGGCTTCCCGAGCTCACCACACAGCAGGGAGGCAGTGTGAACAGAATCACAGTGGGTTCCCTCCCTGGGCATCCTCGTCCTCAAAGGGTTAATACTGAAAAGCGTCCTGTGTGTTGGCTCAATACTTAGTGTACCCTGAACAGCTACCTAAAAAAAACAAAACGGTGACATCCAGTAAGATACAAACTCCAAGCTAAATATAAAACGAATAATTTTAAGCTGCTGTAAGTTAATTGGTTCCAAGGATCCTCAACTACATTTTTGAGCTCTCATTCTACTGTAAGATACACATATTCAAGAAATCTCGGTCAAATTAACTAGTTGATGACTCAGCAGTATGAAATGGAGGGCCATGATGTGAAGACAGGACTGTATTTGCCTCTTGCTAGCTGTGAGACTTTGTGCAGCTCAATCTTTTCAAACCATTTTCTCATTTTTTTTTCAAAATGGACCTAAAAATGCCTATTTCCAGGGGCTTTACTGAAGATTGATCAATAGCACATGCAAAGCCTTGCACATAGTAGGACACAATTACTATGGATACTTATGAAACGTATTTTTGGAGTTGTCTGAGAGAATTATGTTTTAGGGGAAAATTAAAAAGATCCATTAAAAACATTAATGGCAGAGATATTTAAACATATCTTGATTATAACGGTATCCAGGCATAATCCAGTGGCTTATTTTAGTTTTCAAAGAAAATATAACATTTAATTATTTCTTCCATAATAGAAAGAAAATTAAATTAGGAGTCAAAAGAAGTCCTGGTTCTATTATTTAGCGACTCGGTGACACTGAGGACACCACTTAGATTCTTTTAAGTTCAGTGTCCTCATTAATGAAATGAGATTATCTCCCCTGGTTACCTCCTATCTATGTTGTTATAAAGACAAATTGACTTCAGATTGTAAAAGGTTTTTTATTTCCTGTACTGTATTATTATTAATATATAAATCTATGCATATATATCATGGCTTCCTGGGTACCCCAGTGAGGGGATGGGGTCTCCTTTACTACTTCTTGAGTCTCCAACCCAGGAGAACAATGACTCTGGTCGACAGTTATGTCAAAAGAAAAAGAATGGATTATTTTGCAAACGCTGCTTCCATTGTGTTTACTCTGGAAGCCTCCTGGGTGTGACATTTATTTTCATCAGATCTGTTGCCCTGAAAGCTGCTTTGGAAGGAGAACTTGAAGGGTCTTAACAGTTTGACATCAGTGCCGTGCTGGCGCTGAGGTTGGTGCCGTAACCCTGGCACAGCGCTGTGTCCCCAGGGTGTCCAGGGCGATACTTCCATCCCTGGAGCATTAGGCTCCATTGAATTAGCTTCGCTTCTCCCATCACTAATTAGACGGCGCAGCAAGCCGGACTCAGGGCATGAAAGCATCCGTTCGGTGCCTGTGAAAAGCCTAATGAAGTACCTTTGCCATCTTTCAGGGTGCCAGTTGTCTACAAATTGCTCCTGAATTTAAAGCTTCAGAACTATCAGAGCTACTCAACCAACTCACAGACACAATGGAAGGCAAGAAAAAGTTACGTGGGCACTTTAAAGGCTATGCTCGTATTTTTTCTAACCCTAGCTTTGAACGTGGTCTTGAGGTAGTAGCTAATCCTTCCCTCAGCTTCACAGTGGATTAGAATGGACCTGTCCCAGGAGTCACAATTCTAAATTTCTAAATGCTGCAGGCGCCACAACTGCTTTGTAACCCCCCCAACTAGGGAGCAAGCTTCGCTGCCCTGACCAGTATGAAATATGACTCCTACTTACAATCCAGTATCACCCACTTGCTAAATACTGTCTTGATCCAAGGAACTTCCACATAGACAGAAAAGAAAATTAATGGGACAGTATAAAGTTGTCAGTATAAAGCCGCATGTTATGTGGTGCTATGTGTATACTGCAGAGCTTTTTCACATCCAGTTTCTCGTGAGAGAGAATCTGCAGTGAAGTTCATGCTCCTGCAACAGCAGGCTAAGGAGAAACCACGGAGGAGACGGGAAAGCGAGATTCGGTGCCGAGTCACACGTCCTAACACCGCAGGAATCTTACATCTCATCACGCGCATCCTCTCACCCACACAGGCCTTTTCTCTGGGCATCGACCACCTTCGGCCTAAACACTTCTAATTCGGGGATGTGTCGAGGTTAGGCGACAGCGCTGTCCGTCACCCAGTGGCTCCATCTGCTAAAACGCACTCCGCTATATTTAGCCAAAATCCGCCTTCTGCAACTTCTTCCACGTCTGCATTTGCCTTTGGGGATAAGAAAGCACACGTCTGTTCTTTATTCATGGGAGAGTTACTCAAGACTCAAGCACAAGAAACGTGTCCCCACCGTGCCAATCTTCTCCGTGTCACACAGTCCAGTCCTTCCAACCCTTATCACGGCCTGATTTGCAGGTTCGCAAAGTCCTCCAGGGGCGGAACTTGTTTTCCGGAAAGACGCTAGTTCCTTGCTATCCAAAAAGTGCTGTGTGTCCCAGCAGCTTTGGCCTTACCTTGAGCTTGTGATAAATGCTAGACGCCCGAGCCAGACCTACTAACAAGAGGGTTTGCAGGAGCATTGAAGTTTGAGAAGCACTGTTCTGCTTTGTTGTACTGCCCCTTAAAGTACAGCAATGAGAACTATGTAAATCCTTCAAGTGTGGTCCAAGGACCACGAAATAGACTGAGATTATTTACCCTGCCCAGTGCATCATATTTGTGTTAAATCTCCCATCATTGCTTTATTTTTAGTTTAGTTTTCTTTTCTGCAAATGCCTTACACGATAAGTTTATGGCCAATGGGAAGATCCAGATCTTTTCACACAAACTATTGCTAATGAGGTTGTCTTCTTCTCACAATGGTGTAATTGATATTCTGCACCTATATATGAGAATACACACATATCACTAGAAAATGTTATCCTGTCTGTTGAAGCCAGCGTTTCTACTTTGTTGGGATAATCTTGAAGCTTTATTGTATTTATCTCTCCCAGCTTGCATTCTTTTAAAAATAGATGAGCATGTCTCTCTTTAAGACACTGATAAGAATAGTGACTAAAATAGGGCTAATAGCAGAATGCAATAATATATTTCTAGAAACTTGCTTTTAGAAACACATTAAGATTTTCAAATGGTTGCTGGGAACCTATCTTGTGTTGGAAAGACAGAGAATGAGGCACCCACTCTTGTCCTTGAGAAGCCCACTGTCTAATGTGAATTCTGGATCTGGTCACCCTACAAAAACATCACCAGGGCTACCCTCCCTTCATTAGGCTGATTACGGGAATGGAGTCCATGTCTGCATGCCCTGAGTCAGGTCTACTTTGCCACCTAAATAGTAATGAAAGAACCAAAGCTAATTCAATCGAGTCTGTCACTCTCTAGACTGAAGAATTATCCCAGACATGGTGAGAACACAAGCTTTGTCTTGAAAATACAAGAAAGGACAGCCAACACCATAAAGTTTCTATTTCTCCCAAGGATGTCAGTGAATCAAAGAGCAAATATGACCTTGTAAAGTGTATGCCTTCTGAAAGAATGTCAGCTATACAACACACATAGCAATATCTCAGAGAAATGGTGTAGGCATGAATTAAGAAACCCTGATTTTTGACCAATTTTGTGTTAGTGGGCTGAAACCTTAGAACTGTTCCATCATTAATTAAAGAAGCCAAGATCAAGATCCATACCAAATTTAGATGAACATTAAAAAAAAAAAAAAAAAAAAGGAAAATCCAGCACTGTGTAAGGAAGACAATGAAGAACTTTTTTACATGAAATAGGCTTTCATCAAACTTACATTCTAGTGGGAAGAAACAGAAAACAAAGAGGCACATCAGTAAATAAATGAGATTATTTTAGTTACTGAGAAATGCTGCAGAGAAAGTAGAGTGTGGTAAGTTGTGAGTGACATATGTAACCGATGAAAAGAAGCCAATGTTATCAAATTTAGTTCCAGCTCTCTTCATGTCTCTGCCCCTCCTACCAGGCTTGACATGGCTTCTTCTTTGTATCCTTACTTATAAACCTTCTGTTCTGCAAGACTTCAAGTGCTTCTCCAGGTTGATAGCCATATAATTTAGTTGTAATTTTCATGTCTACTCCACCATCTTGGATCTCTCCAAGATTCATATATTTAACTTGACCTCATTTGGCTGTGTCACACTGCCATGTATTTTTAACATGTTGTTTTCTGATGACATTAACTACTAAGAGTCATTTCAGGTGGTTATATTTTCACTGTGTTAAAAGTAACAGTACATTTTGCAATTTAAATTTAATTTCATTCTACTCAAAATGGCTTTGGGCAACCAGTTTTACTGGACAACATAAAATTCAACAGGACCTTGTGGCAGAAGATCTATATATTTCTCATTACCTCTGCTACATACTTAGCTCAGTTTCAAACAATAGGTGGCAATACATCTTTGATTTTTTTTTCACTTTAGAAAACCTAAGTACTTAATTACTTTCTATCATTTATGTACATTTGTTCTTCAAGAAATCTTTGGAGATTTTTTCCTACCACTCTTCTTTGACATAACAAGAAATGATACATTTTCCAGGAAAAGAAGCCTGTGGAACAAGCCAATTTAAGCTTCACTTAAAACTCCGTAACAGGGACATTTTTATCAAGTCTAAGTGATAAAATAAGCAATGTGAATGGGGGACGAAGAGAGTCCCCTTACCTCTCTCCTGTTTCTCTTCTAGCGAATGAGTCTGTTCCCAAAATTTCACAATTTGAAATTCTTTCTTCTTAACAAGTAAATTCCCTTACACACACACACACACACAGGGATTAGACATTAAGCCTGGTTTCACCTTGAAATTTAAGTGGATAATATAAGACTTTTTTTTTTTTTTTTTGGTGAGGAAAAGTTAATAGTGGATAAACTACTGAGATCTGCAGGTAGAAGGAAGAAGAGAATAAGAAAGAGCTACAGAGATGAGGGTGGATCAAAAAACAAGCTTGGGGCCCCTACATTAAACTTTGTCAACGCTGCCATTCTGGGGGTCAACATTGCCATCTGGGCAGGGCCTGAGGCAATGGCTGAGAGAGAGTGCTTCTCTTTCCTTACCCTAGAGAGTTAGTTTCAGATTCACTAGTGCTACATCCTTTAATAATCTCCTGATGGCATATCATGAAATGTGAGAAAATAAATCCCTTGTCTATTTTGGAATTCAGAGCGAAAATCCCATTTATTGATTTTGAGTATGTAATTGATTCTGGCCAGTCATTTGCTAGAAATGGGCAAAATGATTTTAAATATTCAAAACTGTGCTATGGCTCATCCATGTATTTACATATGTCTTCATAAGAAATCACCAAGGGTAATTTTACATTTATCTATTCAAGCTCTGGCCAGTGTCGAGTTCAGCAATAAATTACTCAGAGACACTTTTTTATTTTAAAGCCAGATTAAGATTCCCAATGGCACGCGTGTGTCAAATACTGAATAATGCAAACGGCTTTTAACCAGTTCTCACAGCAAATGCTGAGGGTGGAGGATAAGACTTACAGGGAGCCCAGCAGGAAAAAAAAAGGAGCAAGAAGTGAATTAATCACCCACAGTGGTTAATAAGAAAGAAAATGGTGAATCAGAGAGATAGTTGAGCGCATTAATTTAGAGGGAAAAGTTCATCTGGGTTGATGCTTGGAAGAAGGCGAGGGGTGCATGAAAGCAGCTCATAGTATTAAGTGCTGAGTTCTGGGAACTGTGCTAAGCCCCCCCCCCCCCCCCGCCCCATGCACTATCTTGCTGACTCATTACAAAAGCCCTAGGAAACAGGTGCCACTATTATCCTGATGGTATAATTGAGGACACGGTTGTTGAGAGATGCCAGTAACGTGACTATTCGCAGGGCTAGAGAATTAGATGATGGCTACCTAACTGGTCAGTGGCCACACAATTCAGGGCCCAAACCTGAAACCACTGCTTTCTACTGAGAGGGGTCAAGATAAAGGCAAGAGCGAAGAAAATGCAAGATAGATGAGGCCTTGGGATGGGGATTGTTGGGGTTGTTGGGATTAGAGGTACACACACTGCAGCTCCCCCTTCTCCGGGAAGTGCTTGCAGTACCTACAGTTAGAATCAACCTGTTTCCTGCTGGAGTTCCACAGCGAGAACACTTTATGTGTCACTCTGTTATGACATCTCGTCAGCCAGTTTGTTCTTCATTATGCATGGACTTGTTTCAAATGTCATTTTTTTATAACTTTATTGAGGTGCAATGAGGTATAATGGACATGCCTTCATAAACTTCATATATTTAAAATGTACAATTTGATATGTTTTCAGTGACATGTGCACTTGCTCATGACATCACCACCACAGTCATGACGGTGATCACATCCATTACCTCCGGAAGTTTGTTGGTGTCACTTGTATCAGGGTTGTCCGGAGAAACGACACCAATATAACACGTACTGTAAGAAGTGGGTTACGCAGCTACGAAGGCTGAGAAGTCCCAACACGTGTGGTCGGCCAGCCAGAGACCCTGCAGATTCAATGGTCTGCTTCCGAAGGCTCTAGAACGAGAGAGCCCATGGTGTCAGCTCTTGTCCAAAGGCTGGCAGGGTCCAGCCCAAGAAGAGTCAATTTTTCAGTCTGAGTCCAAAAGCAGGAAAAGACTGATGTCCAGTATTTTTATAACCTTGTCAATATTCAGTGTGACCAGTCTTTAATTTTAACCATTTCAATAGGTGTGTAGTGGTATTTCCTTTCACTTTTAAGGTACATTTTCCTAATGATTAATGATACTGATCATCTTCTCCATGTACTTATTTGTCATCTGTATATCTTCTTTGGTGCCAGTATCTACTCAAATATTTTGGTCATTTTGATTGGACTTTATTATTGATTTTTGAGAGTACTTTACATATTCCAGTACAAGTATTTTATGAGATCTACCCTTTGCGAATAGTTTCTCACAGCTCTTGTTTTGTTTGCTCATTCTCCTCACCTGCTTTATTTCAAGAGCATATTTTTTGATTTGATAAACCAAATGTATCAGTTTATTTTTTTATGGATTATGAATTATGGATTGTTTCAAATAAATGTTTCCCTAAACCAAAAATGCAAGTGTTTCAGTATTTTCTTCCATAAGATTTACAGTCTTAAGTTTTGTGGTCCGTTTGGAGTTTAGATTTGTGCCTAGTGCACACTATGATCAAAGTTCTTTTTTTATTTTTTGCATAAGAAAATCTTATTGTTCCAGTGCCATTCGTGGAAAAGACTAGTTTGTTTGTCCCCCATTGAATTACCTTTGTATCTCTGTTGCCGAGCCGTTGTCCAGGTATGTGGGGGCTTTTTTAGGAATGCTCTACTCTGTTACATGGACAGTTTTGTCTTTCTCCACACCAATACCACCCTGTTTGGATTACTGTTGCCTTATTACAAGTAGTAGTGTCAAGGTTAGTCTTGAAACTTAATTTTTCCTTTTCCAAGTTTTTGGCTAATGTAGGTCCTTGGCATTTCAGTATGAATTGTGAATAAGTTTGCAATTTCCACACAAAAATCCTGCTGGAATTTTGATTAGTATTGCATTGAATTATATGTCAATTTGGGGAGAACTGGCACTTGGCGATTGTATCTTCTGATTCATGAACCCGGTGTATCTCTTCATGTAGCCAGGACTTTTAAAATTTCTCTCAGGAAGAGCTTGTATTTCTCAGTGCGCAGCTGCGTCACATCTTTGGTTAGATTTATACCTAAAAATTTCACATTTTTGGTGCTACTATAAATGGTACTTTAAAAAAGATCAGTTGTAATCACTTGTTATTACTATAAAAATGCAACTGATTTTTGTATATTGGCCTTGTATCTTGAAGCCTTACTACTATCAATGATTAATTCTAGTAGCTTCTTTGCAGACGACATTGGAGCTTGCACATAGATTATCATACTGTCTGTGAATAAAGACAGTTTTACTTCTTCCTTTCTAATACTGCTATCTATAAACTCTCTCCAAGTAGGAAACCTTGGGGAATTTTAGTGTCCACTTCATTTGTCCCCCATCTTACAGGAATTACTGTCCTTAGTGCGTGATGTCCGATGTTTTGCAATCTGTTGTTCCATACGTCCTTTTGTCTTTTTCTTTAAATTGTTTCAAGAAAGAGGCTAACTCTGGTCCCTGTTAGTTCTTAATGAAGTAGTTACGTGTACATTCGTTAGTCAGATAATATTACGATGTTTACAATGGAAAAGAATTACCAGTTGCTACCTTCCACATCCCCAACACTTAACCCCCAGAATCAGTCACTGCATATGTTTTGAGCTGTTGCTTCTGGAACTTACCTCCAGGTTTCTACTTGCATGTTTATATTGCTTTAACATTTTTTTCAATTTTAGGCTTCCTAATCGCCATCCCACTGATGACATTCCCACACCCATAGACTTCTCCCCACACCCACCTTTTAATTTCGGTATGTCATACTTTGGGGTTAAATATAAAATAAGTTTAATATTAATATAACCCCATAAATATGTTTATAGTTAAACCACAGAGTATAAAAAATTAAAATTTTCTTTTAAAAATACATACGGTGCGCTCTCTCTTTCTATCTATCTGTCTATCTATCTATCTATCTATTTTTTTTTTTTTTTGAGTTTAAAATCAAACCTGCCTGGGCGTCCGATGACCCAGAAGGTTTTAGAAGACAATGTACCTCTAGGCTCTAACTTGAATCCTCTGTATTTAAATCTCCAGGCTGTAACCTTAGAGAACGTACTTTTAAAGCACTCAGTGGGTCACTGCGAGCTGGTCTCCTGCAGTTTGGGAATAACTGTCTTCCAGCCCCTCTCCTTTCAGAAGTGCATGGTTGTTGAAACGGGCTGACATCTTGATCGTTACTGAGCTGGCCGGGTGCACTGAAGTTCGGCCATCCCGGACTTCCCTCTGACACTACACGTCAGTCCTAATACGCTATGATTTCCTCTGTCACCAAGCACCAAGCCACTGGGCTGGGCTTTGCTGACAATGACTGGGTTATAATTGGACCTGAACTTGCCGACCTCGGCATGGTATGAATATTGCTGGGTTCATTGAATTGGAATAGGAGTTAACAGTTTGTTTGTTTGTTTGTTTGTTTGTTTTTTGAGGAGTCGCATGGAATGGATTCAATTGCTTCTGCGCACCTATATTTTAGTGGTTATTAGTTTGCAAAATTTTGCGTTTGGGTTAGAGGTAGCTTGGAACACAGTGTGCTGTGCAAATTGTCATTGGCACCACCTGCCTCTCCTTGAGCTTCTGTAGTCTAATTCGATGTCTACCATATCAGGAAATATGCAAAGTGTGACAATGGTGAGGCCTCCACACCGTTTAGCTATCCAGTGGGAACCAGAGTATGACACAGTGAATTAAGTCTCTGCCCTTAAAAATCTAGGAACTGTTTTTAAGCTGTAAATATTAAGTTAGCAATGTCCTCCTGAAACATAAACTCCGGGTCCTTTCTAGAAGATATTGCAGCCTTTCCCAATAATCATCACAAGTCCTAATGCTGGATGCATTATTAACAAAGCATGTGCACACAGGGTGGGAAATTACGAACGGAAATATTCAGCTTAATGACCAGTCAGACTCCAATCTGTAAGCAACAACAGTCTCTGAACGGCTGTGCTGCATAGCTCACCAGCAGCTTAGCGTTTTCAAAGTCAATGTCCTCGCCTCATAGTCTGTTACAGGCATGAAATAATTCCAGCAAAGCCCAAGTCTCCCACCCAGTTCTTTCCTTGAGAGCGAGCCACACCTCATCAGTGGAAACCAGCCGAGCATTTTTGATTTGTAGAAATACCACAGACCCTCACAGACTCCATCAACCATACTTTCCCCAGCACGTGGAAACAGCGCTGCGTCACATCAACCTGTGCTCGGGGAGGCGGCTGTTTTGCTTTTCAGAGAGAGCACATGGGATGCCTTAGGAAATGCTAAAATTCTAAAAGTTCTCCAGATCAAAGAAGACTGGCCATTCGCTCATTAAGTGATACATTTATTTATTTATTTATTCATTTACTCATTCAAGCAACGTTTAGAGTCCCTTCCCACCAGGCACCCAGGTTCTGAGAAGGACTATGAAGAAAAATAACCCAGCCACAGAAAAGAGGGTGACAGGAGGGTTGGATGGGGTGTGAGCATTATTCTAAATCTCAGGCCCCTTTGGTGGGACATCGTTGTCATAGACTGGAATGAAGTGAGGAAGTATGTCACAGGCATATTCAGGGAATGTGGTTTGGATAACAGAAAGAGCAGGTGCAAATGTCCTGAGGCAGAAGTCCACTGGGATATTTGAGAAACAGTAGAGAGGCCGGGAGAATTAGAGGAAGAGGAGGTGGGATCCAAGGGGTAGAAAGTGGACCAGGCATACTGTGCAAAATATAATTTGAACGTGATTTATTTGAAATGGGACAGGGAGGCTTTTTGTAGGTCTAAGGCCAGAGAGTTACGCGGTCTGACTCAGGTTTTCAGAGGACCCTGCGGCTGCAGTGTGGGGGATAGATTTGGTGGTGGGGTGGGGTGGCAGGGAATGTTGGGAAGAGTAGAGGTGATGATTTGTAGCTCCTGGGACCCTCATGCCCTTGTTAGAAATGTACCAATAAAGTAGAAACCAAAGATATTCAAAGACAGCTCTTATATTATTGACTGACTGCTGCAGCTGTGATAGCATCAGAAAAATCCTGCATTGCTACAATTCAGATGTGCTAGTAAGTGCTAAAATAAAATGTACCGTGTTTTAAAAACTAGGATCCTCTACTCTAGTCCAACAAAGAGAAAGGCAACAGAATAAATGAAATCGTCCTCTTTTTTTACTCCATACTGGGCATAAATTGTTACTTACTCGGAGTGTGTAGAAAAGAGTTTGTAAGTTGTAAAGGAGTTGTTAAGCATCATTGCTTGGGGTTTCCAAGCATTGATTTTATAAGAGATCTTCAAGGAAAAAAAAATTTGGAAGAAAGAAAATGATTCTGAGTTTTTGGCTGAAAACACCAAAAATTATTAAGCAGATAATTTTTTTTATAATATCAAGTTGGGTGAAAAGACAAGCATCCATCTTATCATGCAGGTGTCTGGGTCCCATCTCCAGGAGTCTGGAATCATAAATTTTGAGTGAGATCCAAGAATTCATATTTTTAGCCTGATGCACAGAAGTGACGAATCGGCTCATAATGTAGAAGCTTGTCTGTGAATAGATTTTCTCAAAACTAAGCCTTGGCTAAAAGTTGGACAATGTGAGTTTAATTAACATCATGAAGTTCCAATGCTTATTGTCCCAGTCTCATGGGATCTACTCAGTCTCTGCTCTTTGGGGGGACCTGCTGGCTTCTCACCACCTATCACATGAGTATGGAGGGACAGCCATTTCCCTCAACGTGACTTTACTTCCATTTCTTCCTCTCATCTCTAGCTGTGGCTGTTTGGCCCCAAAGTGTCGCCTTGATCCAAGTTGGACTAATTAGAGCTGTTCCCCAGGACCAGAGCTTCAAGCCCACTGGTTGAAGACAGAAGATAGAAAATTTGAGTGTTTTTTTTTTTTTTTTACATTGCATTGGAGAGAGCTGGTTATCAGTGGTAGATAAGAATGAAGGTCACATGAGAAGCAAGGCAGCAGTAATGTAAAAATAGCCTTGGTAGTATTTGTGTTCTATTCTGTCATATCCAGATATGTCTAATGTAACAACAACGACAACAAAATATTATGGCGGAGGCAAAATCTATCAGCCCGCCCTTGTACATACACACAACATCGCTGGTTAATAGATCTGATCTCTCAAAATGTGGCTTCACTAAGTGCTATCTGTATATGACATTATTTGAAACATATGGCAATAGGCAATTGGCTTTATATTTCCAACCCTCTGTATCACAGGCTACAATATTTGAAATTTCCACAAAACTAACAAAACACACCCCACACACACCATCATGGTTCTGACTTACAGGACTTGAGACTGGAGCACGATGAATGAGGAGATTCTGAACACACACGTTATGCTCACAGAGTTTATATAACCAAGTGCTGGTGATGGATGGTTAAAGTGTCCCAATCCTATTTACCTTTGGCTATTTTCTCAGTAAGGTGAAGAAAAAAGAGCATAGCAATCCTTGCATGTTCATGATGCAGGGTACCTTATGGAAAGAACAGGGACTGCAATTTATTAAGAAGATGACAATGTCTATTTTTGATGGCGTATCTACCTCCACCCATATGAGAGAAGTGGTACTTGAGAATCAGTTAGAATACACAGTTTAGCAAAGAACAAAGCCCATCTTGCACAGCAAGAGTAGCAAAATACACTTAATCCTTGAACCACGTGGCTCTGAACTGTGCGGGTCCACTTAACATAGAGATTTTTAAAATCCTTGAATCTTTCAGCCCCACCCTGGAATCTTGCAATGAATCTCATGTAGTAGAAGGTGTAATACTCTCTGGAAGAAATTCAGATCGATTGTGCTGAGTCATGAAAAATAACGTATGCCACTAAAAACTTGTATTTCACATTTTTTAAAAAAGAAATATATTTATATTATTAAAAATAGTATTATCAACATTGAGGTTGTCCACTAAGATCTGTCATATCCTGGATTTTTATCAAGAAAGAGAAAACTTAAGAAATAATATTGATTTTACAAATCTCAGCATGGTTTCTTCTATGTCTTGGTTGGGACATGCATACACACACACACACACACACACACACACACACACACACACACACAGTGGTTTCTCCATTTGCAGCTTATCTAGCTATTCCTTTTCTCTTACATGAATTATATTCATGACATATAGAAGCCTGCCTATAGCCCTTAGAGCAAATTTTTGAAGACAAGATTTATTTTAGACCAATCACAACTGATGATGATGACTTAGCAAATATCACGTAAGAAATCCGAAGGACAATGATTGCAAACATGGTAATTGATTACTCTTTCTATGACATGTTTAAACAGCAAATGAAAGGTTTGTTTATTTCCAGATCAATTTGGATCTAGTCTCACAGTCAGTATTGATAGTGATAATCAACCTTTACTTGATTATTAGGAAAACTTCCAATAGTGTCTCTTGGTTTTGCTTTGCTGGCACGAAATTGCCCATAATCACTTAATACATGCCATGGTAACCTCCTCCAAGGATCCAGGGATAATAAATTCCTGACACACAACCCTTCTGTGTCCTTGCAGATGTCACTATTCCATTAAGGCATTATTTCCCATTGAACCTTGTTGTGATCTCAAAATCTTTCTCAACATCACGCTTGAATTTTCACTGTTAATTGGTGTTTGTATATACAGTGAAACTTATTTGCCCTCTCTGGCAAAGCACAAAATATTCTTGCATTCTTATTTAAGCCAAGATTCCTTGAATATTTAATTATTTATGATTTAATTGTGAGCAGATGGCAGCCTACAAATTATCCACTTCTTCTGTGTGAAAGGAAGTAATATCTCGCTTGCAAATCATTCCTCCTGGGATGTATTATGATCAATGCTGTGACACTTGCCATTTTTCAATTTTATGAATGACTTCCTTGCTGAATGCCAGTGTCAACTCAACCAGACCACATCACAAAATTTGTGAATAGACACTAATTTGTTGACATTTTTGTGACTTTTGAAAAATTGACTTTAACAGCAAAGTCACTAGAACTTTTTTTCCTCTGTTGAAAGAGTAAAATTTGAGTATTGCATCAGAAATAAACTCCAGGAGGTCCAGAATTTTGGAGAGTTTTCTCAGAGGCCTTTTGAAAAATAATGTGTGGACAGGTAGGCACATTGAATTGTGACTGCTTTATTTCTCCAAACTTTAAACTTGGAAAACCATGGAGTTAGGTGAGAGGCCCACACCTAGTGGGGTTTAGTTCCTACTCAGTTTCTGGACTAGACAAATTACGTCCCATTTTAAATGGGACAGAAAACAATGGTCCTGTCCCATTTTAAATGATACATATGGTCAGCCTAGTCTCACTGAGCTAAATTCAAGGTGTCAGTAGGCTGACCCCATGGACCATGTGAAATGGGGTATCTGGTCAGCTTACTCCAGGGTAATGTGGAAAGGTTCATTTTAAACCCAGGTGACCTAGGTCTGTTAACTATCCCTCTTTGGAGTAAGTGAATTAATAAACTGCTTGCTAGAGAAAGTAGCACGTGCAAATCAGGAATGGAGAACAGGTAGGGCCATCTTGTATAAGGTGGGGGTGACATTGCTAAATGCCGTAGTTGGAGCAGATTCTATTAAAATAGCAAGAGAAGGCGCCCGTCATGTTCAACTGGCCCCTCACTCTCAATATTTGATCATTTTAAAATGCAGGGTTTTATTCTGAACGACGACTACGCCAACGCTATCGTTCGGGTGCCAATGGCTGAAGAGGCGCTCCTCTAGGAACACGGGTGGGCGGCAGGGAACCGCAGCCCCCCCTGAGCCACAGATCCCTGCTGTCAGCGTCTGTAACGCAGTGCAGAGCTGGGCCCAAATTCTAGGGTTACCGCAACCTTACTGGATTACTGTGTTGGTATGAGGAAGTGTGTCAGCCCCCCACTCCCTTCTAGAAGTATTGTAACTTGCCAGACGTATGTCTGTTCTTGTGGATTAACAAGCCCAAGTTTTTATGTCTCCGGAAAAAGCCGACCAAGCAGAGGCCAAGGACTTTAAAGAGCACCATGTAATTGAAAAAGAAAAAAAAAATCTAAAACTATATTTCACAGTTTATATTACCTTCCAAAAATCTTTCTGGAGCCTGTAGGGGAAAAAATGCTGAGAAGCCGGATTTAATGTTGTTAAGTGTTTTTGGACAACTTCTGAACATTCTCCCGTAACTCGCTAACCTGGAGGGTGTTCGTCTGTCTGTTCCGAGGCCCCCAGATCTAAACGCGCTTTGTCCTCCCCCATCAGTCCACGTGAAAGGCCCTACACTGCTGACTCTTCGTTGCACATGGCCGACCTGTCCACATGTGACCACTGGCTTCCTGCATTTCTGTCCCCCCTCTATCCCATCTCCGACTCAGATTGCAACTCCAGCAGTGACAGTGGCTGCATCTGAGTGTACACTGTGCATAGGACTCTACGCAAGAGACCGTCATGAGGGGGTTAATACATCAAGAATAAAGCCAGAGTTCTTGCCACCACGAAATGACTACCTTCTGGAAGAGACAAGATATATTTATTTACAGTTGACTTACTACCTACAAAACCGTGTGTGTGTG